>JAUEJL010127427.1:0-11477 GCA_032274825.1 Drosophyllum lusitanicum | reverse complement strand
AAGATAATGACACTTGAAAATAATGAAGAAACAAAAGGCAGAGGATAGCCGACTTTAAAGTTGGTGACTCAACTAGCAGGTATCCTGCTCCCCTATCCAACTTACAACTCATCCATACGATATTCGTAAATTCGAACAAGGATATATTTGGAATCATTATTCTAAACCATTCAATAATTTATAACTTATATCCATTTTCCTCAACTTTTATCCCTCACTTTATTTATATAACTTTTATAAATTTGGGATATTACACAACTTCTGACCCACATGATGTTTTCACTCTCTTTTTAGAAGAACAAACTGGTCTAACAAATGAAGATAACTTTTTGACTCTTCTTTCAAGCTTTAGAGAAGACCTATGATGAGATGTATGACCTGCATTGACAACTTCCTCGGCAACTGTCCTTGTGCTATGGTCAGTCTCCGGAAACTGTATGTTTCTTACAGCAGTGCGAAGTTGATGATCCATCTTATGTTTGCTGACAAGTAGCACATAACTAAGTT
This sequence comes from Drosophyllum lusitanicum, assembly GCA_032274825.1. Lineage (NCBI taxonomy): Eukaryota > Viridiplantae > Streptophyta > Magnoliopsida > Caryophyllales > Drosophyllaceae > Drosophyllum > Drosophyllum lusitanicum. Next base: position 10,970 of record JAUEJL010127427.1, on the reverse strand, counting down.
AGTTAACCACATTTAAGATTATCATGATCAAGATATCACTTAATTACTTACAAGCAAAATATTAATGCTCTTGACTTAGGCAAAAGACCATTCCATGCTCTAGCTATAACGTTTCCATCATTATCTTCGTTATGGAACACTATCTCACTGCAAAAAGAACAAAAATCAACTATGTAATGATATGTACATTGTATAACTACATTCAAATTTTATTATTATAAGAATATGCTACCTCAGCAAGCATTTCCTATGATATGACCTTGGACATCGCCTACAAATAGCAAATTGCAAATCTTTCACTCTCTCATTTTCTACAAGTTTGCATTTATGACATTTATGTGCAGGACATAAGAACGGTTCACCAGCAGCAATTTTTTCTTCAAGATCAAGTGTATCGGTGTCACTTCCTTCCACTAGAAGCCTTGCAACACAGTGTGGATGATAAAAATGGCCACAAGTTGCAGAAATACAACAAAAAACCTACAATAATATCTCAAACAATTTCTTTCAAGTTACTTGTGTTGTTAATGAGATTTATAAGATAAAATAACAAATAAAAGAAATCCTAAAGTATTCAGTTGAAGTTGCACCTCTGCACCATAGGATTCGTTAGAAGATCCCAATTTTCCGCAGACAAAACACTGGTGTTGTTCATGAGAACAGTTCAAGCAATAAAAAAATTTTGATCCCTGAAAAAGAATTAACAGATGGGATTCATTTAAAATTAATTTATGCATAACCAAGTATAGAAGAAATAAAAAACTACATAATCAAAAGTTCATAGAATAATCTAATATGTATATAGTAAAACACCTTCACTTCTTTAGCAGGTAGACCTAGAGATATGCAATTGGAGTCTGCAGATTCTACAGTTGCATGAAATGACCTTAAACATTTTCCTTCACAACTGCAGTACATAATAAAAAAACATCATCAAAACATCTGAATGGAAGTAAAAGCAATCAAAAATTTAAGTATTGTTACTAATTAATAAGAAGATATACAAAAATATGCAACATACAAATACATAAGAAAGCATGTAAAGCAACATTAATTACCAGGTAACATCACCGCCATTATCGCAGATTGCACAAACTGTATCTTAGATATCCTCCTCGTCATCAGAATCACAGTCTTCGGCACATTTTGTTACTTGATCATCCTCATATTCAACGATTGTATCATCAACTACAAAGCTCGGCTTCATAATCACTTCGACATTCTGTCATGATGTCTTCAACATGTCAACAAAATGTTAACTTAAAAGGAAATGTTATAAGTTGGATTGTACCTTATAAAAATCGCTCTGCTTTCCGGGGCTCCCCTCCAATAATGAAGCCAAAAACTGTTGCATTTAGTAATGTTACAACATATAATAAAGAGAAAAAACCTGAACTTGTTACTTTTTCAAGTAGCATAGGATAGTTAAACATGTTCAAAAATGTAATCATTTGACGAACCTTGGATTTTCCTAACGTTTTGTCCCTTTTAACAACTTCTCGCGTGAAGCTGAGATGCTCTAACAGATCATTCACTGATGGCCTAATGTCAAACAAGCTGAACAAGAAGAAAATCTTGTTATACAAAAGCATACAAAAGAATATTAAAAACCCAATGCATTAAGATACACATACCTGAAAACTTTACAGAGATGGTCCCATAGAGCTCTACCACATGCTTTCGGTTTTCTCTTAAAGAACTGAAGACAATGCAAAGTGATCAAAACTGTCCTTATCACATTTTCAAAACTCTTTCTAGGTTTTTGAAGTTTGATCCACTTGTTATCTCTAGAAGAAAGCACTGATATCTGAGGGTTTTCTTTCAAAAACTCATATTTCCATGCCTTCACTTGCTTATGTAACTTTTGAAGACCATTATCAGTAGTTCCCCTTAGGTAAATCCTTGTCTTATTGTCATCTGATCTCTCACCATTACACCATTCTACAGGTAATTTTGTAAAGGAAACAGGTTCATCTTCTGCATCATAAAAATAGTAGTCTGATACAAACTCTCGAAAAGTTTCCCCATCGTCATCTGAAGAATCCATGTAATGTCAAAGTATGTCTATACCTACAATAAACTGTTACACACACATTAGTCTAATTATTTAAGCCGTTGATGCATGAACCGTACGTAAAAATGAATTAAGACTAAAAACATTCTGATTTTGATTCCTAAAAACGCATAATCTATTTTCAAATTGAAATCCCAAAAACCCCCTAACACGATTTTTAGAGGTACCTGCACGTCGAAGGACCACTAAATTAAGCAGTATCACCAACTCCGAAGCACAGTGACCTTAAAGGAACATAATCACACCTCTTTAACCTAAGGGCAAATTGATATACATCAAACACAGTTTTGTTACTTGTTTTTATTTAATATCAAATTCTGGTAAACCAAACTATATATGCACACATACTGGTATTCTTGTATTATAGCAACTTGAAAAGGATTTATAACATCATAGAATTATTTAACAAGATACATGGGTGAAATAAGCAAATAAGTTGTTCAATTCATCTTGATCTTTTATTCTCTGGTCTTTAAATTAAGGAAATAATGATGCAAGGGTAAACTATCCATCATGATTTTACTCACTATATATTGAGAGACCCTATGTCATGAAAATTTCAAAGGGTTTATATATAAACAACATAGAGAAGAGGGTTAATTCAGTAATTAAGTAATAAATTTTGATGTTTATATATAATTTTAATCATGGAGATAACAAGAATGAGATCATGTATAAGCTAGTCACTGCCAAGCATAAGTTTTACAGATTTACGCTGCTATAAAAACCACTTTTAGTGGGTCCCTTTTTTAAACCCGGTTTTAATAAAAATCACAAAAAAGCAGGGCTAAATGCGTGGAAGACGCCATAAAAATATGTAGAAGAGATTCAACCTCGGTTTTTATATTAAAAAACCGAGTTTAAAAAGTTTAAAACTTTTAACCCCTGCTTTTTACTACCAAACCGGGTCTAATACACGCTCAATCTTCTCCCCCGTCTATATTTGGTTTCCCGCCTTTCTATTTCCCTCAACCCTCTAATCGAAAAATCTGTACATCAGAAAACCTTAAACCCCAATCGCCCCTTATGCCAACCACCACCACAAGCCCAAACGCCGCCGTTATAGCCATTGCCCACCACTTATGTCGCCGCGCTAACACCATACCACCATTATGGAACGCTAAACCATCACTTACACACACAGAAAAACATGATTCCACCACAAAATCACCTTATCTGCAGTCATCGACGCCCGATTCTCATGGTCGTGCCACTCTTGGTTCACGAATGCTTCACTTCTCCATTCTTTAAGAAGTTTTAGATCTGTACGTTTTTCATAGTTTATAATTGTTTTACATCCACAGTTAAAGTTTTTGGTCTAAAATAATCTTGTACAATTGTTTAGATCAGCGGTTTTTTAGGCTGAGCACATTGAACCTTCTCGATATCTCCCATCTATCTCTTTATATGTTCTAATTGTAATGAGTACCCTAATCATAAGTAGTTTTCCTTTGATATCAATACTACTTGCCTCTCGAACGATTGCTTTTTGTTATTGTGTATGAGATTTTGACGAAATGCAACAGAGGGTTCTTTTCTGCCTTCTTATTTTACTCTGTTTTTGATAGGGTGGTGCCTCAGTATGTTGCGGTCATAAACATGAGAGAACAAGTTGGTGTCAATGAGAAAATTTTAGAAGTTCGTTTGCACAAAATAGTTAGAATGCTAGAGTTGAACAAGCGTTTCTAAAATATCTGATCCTGATCGTTCTTGTAAATTCACAATTTCAATAGATTCACTGTTAGGAGAAAAAATAATTGTTGTTTGATTATTTATGAAATACATGATAATTATTTACTTAGCAGGTGGAAGATTGATCCAGGGATTTCATTTGATGCTTACCATGGACATTTTAGATGAAGATCAAAGAAAATAACTGAATTTTGTCCTTCTTCACTTGTTAGTTATGATTTTGACATCTTGTTATTGCAATACTTTTAGTTGTTATTGATGTTGTCACTTCTTGGACTTGCAGGCTTGCCTATTGTTACTTCAAAGTTGATTACTGTGACCTGATTTGGATCAAGTTGATAGTCATCACAGTCAGACATTTTGCAGGCTTGCCTATTGCTACTTCAAAGTTGATTATTCCAGATGTCAAACATGAAACTTTGTTGTCAAGAATCCAACGTCTGTATTCAAATCTTGAAGAGTTTGTATGATACTATATGGCTTGACTTCATTTTGTTTTAAAAAGATTAGTTTGGGTAACCATTATGGCACTATTTGAGCTATATCATGTGGTACTGTGTGCATCCTTTCACTAGTGATTACACTTATGGTGATCATCCTTTCATAATGTCACTTTGCTGAAATTTTGCAGAACAATAGGTGATAAATGTCTACACATTCATGATTAGAAGACCATATTTGAGTTCCTAAAGTAAATTTCAAAGCTTACATGATTAAATGTTATATGTTGTTGTCTGTGTAGCTTGTCTTCATTTGCCTATAGAGCTGTGTTAGGGGACTTATGGTGTTCAGACACTCAGTGGGAGATCAAAACTGAGCAGTGTTATGGGGCTTATGGAGTTCAGCCAGTCTACCGTTTCAAGAACTCAGAAGGTGCCTGAAGATGTCAACAACCAAGAGAACGAAGTATCTCAGATAATTACGTATTCCGCTAGAAAACAAAAACCTGGTAATTTTGGTTACCTTAGCTAGTTTGTTCTTTTACTATAAGTTGCAGTTGACATATATACTTTGGTTGTTATCCCCGTGGGACTTCCTTTTTCTTTCCTGATTCTTAGTGCCATAATGAATTGAAGTTAGGTGGTTGTATCTCATCCATTTATTTCAGGCTTTCCTCCGAGTAAGTTTAGGGGTTAAATGGGTCGAGTACAAATTTTTGGTCATGTGAACTAAATTCTTTTTGTTGAATTAAAACATATGGGAGATGATATTACTTCTCTTGTTAGTCGGTCTTGATTCATATATTGATATGTTGTTAATATTCACCGGTATACCGGAATTCAAAACTTGTTAGCTAGGTTCGTATAGCATTACGTATTTTTTAGTTGTGCAATGATTTATTTTGTATAAAGATATTGTGATGTAGTTAATTGGGTTGATTTTTGTTGTTAAATGAATAGGAAATTAGGAAATTAATTGTATAATATTTTTTTATTTATATTCAGACTCTGTTTTTTGTTTAAAAACCAGGGTAGAGAGTATATTTCAGACCCGGTTCGAAACTACTTTTACACCCGCTTTTTAAACCGGGGTTAAAGGGTTTTAGCTCCGGTTTTTTAACCAAGCCCACCCCCCAAAACCAGGGTTAAAAGCATTAGTTAACCAGGGTTAAAAGTCTTAATTAACCGGGGTTAAAAGTCTTTTTTGTATTAGTGTAATTAAGTCGAGATAATCAATTTGATACGTAGTCATGTAATCAGAAAGTCCATAAAATTCATGCTTAAATGATAGAATAATGAAAATCTCGTACATATGTATTAGAGGAATATGAAAAGTCTTAATGTACGCTATTCTGTCTATATAATTAGGTCGGTCCTCATATACTAAACCATAATCTTAGTGTATCTCTAATCACAACAACTTAACAAGGGACTCTGCACTTAGGCCACACACAGGCCTTGGCTCCCTCTACTCCCGATTCAGGTCTAAGACTTTAGTAATACTTGAAGGCTGGCATGCATGTGCACTTTATACCACCTTAATTACAGGTTTACAATTAATCAATAAAAAAACTCTCTCGAATTACACTAAAATAACTAACATGATTTACGTCCGTATGTACATACGCATGCCATATATCGCATATATGTAAACAGTTTACATAAATTTCCAATCAAATTACAGTGAACAAATCAAGAATCAGCTCGTATGCATGTACGTACGCATGCCATGTTAACTGTAGAAAAACGATCGATGCATTAATACATATATATAGAAAAGCATATATATATAAGAAAGAGTACGTAACAGTACGTACCTGTGTATCTCGCAACGTACGTAGAAGAAGATCAATGATTAAGACCACCGGCCGGCCAATTAAGTTTTAAAGATCGATCGAGTTTCACGAACAGGATTAATTTTCTGTCAAGATTATATATATATATATATATGGTGAATTTGCAAACGCACACATGCAAACATATTTATATACAAAGAGATGGTGGACCGATGAAGGTTGTAGTTGTGAAGGAACCATAACATTCGGATGATCGAGTATCGCAAAAAAGTCGGTGGATTAAGATTTATAAAGATCTGCGCTAAAAATAGGAAAGATTTATAAAGATGATTTTTTTTATTATTATATTACAAAGAAAGTCCTTGAACAATTTATCAATTTACAAGTTTAGAGGCGGTGGATTAAGATTACAATTATAGAAGAATATTCAATATGGTACATAATTAATTCATAGTTTTAAGGGACTAATTTTAGCTTTTGGATCAATGGTATCAATGGTCTAGATTAAATTTTAAAATTTTGGGCTAAATGGCATTTTCGTAATTTTTCGTAATTCATATGTGATGCTTTTACAAATCAATGTGATTGTATACTTAAATCATCTGTGATTGAATATTAAAATTTTATGACTATGTTTTTAAATGGACTTTATTGAACACAACTCTATTATTATATATATAGTTAAATGTTCAATATAGTCCATAATTAATTCATAGTCTTAAGGGACTAATTTTAGCCTTTAGATCGATGTCATCAATGGTCCAGATTAAATTTTAAAAATTTGGGCGGAGTGACATTTTTGTAATTTTTCGTGATTCACATGTGATGCTTTTACAAATCACATGTGATTGTATACTGAACCAGCTGTGATTGAATATTAAAATTTTAGGACTATGTTTTTTAAATAGACTTTATTTACACAACTCTATATATATAAACCGATTTATTGATGTAAATAATAGTTATATTAGCTAGCTATGAGTTGATTAAAATCTATTTCTATTTTACATAAATAAAAGACTAACATTAATAAAATTTATTATACAATTTTGTGTATTAATTTTGACAAAAATTTAAATTTATCCATTTTTATAAAAATTGAAATTAAATTTTAATTCATCTTGTCAAAATTGGATTTAATTTTTTATTTTAATTTGAATCAAAGTTATTACTAGGGGTGTTCATTCGATCGGTTTTGGTTTAGTGGATTTAATCTGTTACGTTGAATTGGAATTTAGAAAATATTTTAACCGATCATAATCCAAATTGAGAGTAGGCTAAACCAAACCAGCCAAACCGAATTAACCATCAGTTTAATAGGTTCAGATCCATAAAACCATATTAGAGACGTGCTAAAAAAACCTGGACTCTTAAATTTTTATTACTAATTTGACGAATGATCGGATTCATAACAAATTACATATGGATTGTTATAAAAATATAGGACAAAATACACGAAAATACAATAAATCATGCCTAAATTGCTATTTTATACAACCAACTTCTTTATACCTAAAAATACAAACAACTTACAATTTTGATTTTCTTTCACCTTCTTTTTTGGGTTTAGTTTATCAAAATGTATCCAACTTGTCATGTTTTGCTATTGTATGTATCGAATTTTAGAAGTTTCTATTATATGTATCAAACTTTTAATTTGTTGCTATTGTATGTATTTTGGATACACAAAAAAGGAAAAAATGTATAAGTTTAGTATATACAATAGAAAGTTACATACAATAACGAGAAATTAAATATTCGATACACACAATAGAAACTTTTAAAGTTCGATACACATAATAGCAAAATGTGACAAATTTGATTCATTTTGATGAACTAAACCCATTAAAAAACAAGTTATTTAATTTTTTAGATTAAAAATATGTAAAAATATTTAATTTTTTAGATTATGTCATTTCATATTTTCCTACTTATATTTCTCTCTATGTTGTTTTTAATTAGATATGATGATGTATCTTAGAGACTAGCGGAGGTGGCAATGTGTTTAAACTTTGAAGGTGCAAAGCTTATTGTAATTGTGACAATTAATAGGATGATGTATTCGTGTGTTTGACGATTTTAGTCATATGTTTGAATTTCCAAACTTATGTTGTGAATTTTATATGCATTTGTGTTTTAAAATTATTATATTGGTTTTATAATTTTGATTTTTGATGATTGCTAAGTTGAACAAATAAAGAATTAAAATGCGTAATAAAAGCTTAGTAAAATTAATAAGAAAGTTATAAATGCAACATTTTTCTAGAAAATAAGTTGATATGAAACTCAATATGAAAATCAAGTTATTTGACCGAAAACATAATTTGATTTTTTCTAAAAAAAATGGGTCGAGACGAAAACACAACCCGAACCGAACACGACACGAAACTAAACTGGGTCGAAAATGGATCGACACGAAAATAACACAGAAATGGTTGACACGAACAAGACACAACCATTTAACACAAACATGACCCGAATTGTCAGGCCTAGATGCCCGTAGGATACAAAAGTTGGGTCAAAAATTATAAATATTAAACATTAATAAAAATATATTAATTAATTATAAGACACGAAATAAATGAGAATTAGAAAAATGATGAAGACGGCGTTGACGCCCAAACCAATAGTGAAAGCGTTGACACGAGGGGGATGAAGATGTGACGGCAGAAACGTGGTATCACGATAAGAAGAGATGTGATTGTATTTCTTGTACATGTTAACGATCATTATTATTATAATTAAAGACAATATAGTCAAATTTTTATTCGTCATAATTAAAAAAAAATAAAAATATTATAAAATATTTTAAAATGATAAAACTAAGAATATAGTTAAAAATGATATTTCGAAATATTATAAAGGGTAAATATGATATTTGTAAATTTGAGTAGACAAGTACACTATTTTATTATTTAAGAAGGGCATATATCAAATTCGTTCTCATAATTTTGATTTAAATTAAAGTCAAAATTGAATCAAAATTTTACTAAAAAGAAGTGAAATTAGATTTTAAATTTTACCAAAATGAATGGTCTAGATTGTACGGTTAAAATTGATTTCGAATGAAAGGGAGTCAACGGTGGTGGTTAGAAAAAAGGAGTCAGCGGTGGTGGAATCAAAGGGAGTCCGATAGTGAATTTTTATTGTTCAATGGTGATTTGTAGTGACCAATTCATTAGGTAGAACAACCCCTCTCATCTGCTTGTACTCTTGCAATGGGTGATGGTGGTGGTAGGTGAGGAAATTGATGACGGTAGTGGTAGCGGTGGTGCCAAGTCTTATATCAAAAGAGTGACGAGTAAGAGATAGAGAGAGAGAATGGTGCTTGGCGGTGGATGAAGAGGTGGTGGAGAGAGAATGTTAGTGAGGTGAGAGATTGTGTGAGAGAGAGACTACGGACATAGATTGTGAGATTGGGGAGGGGAGGGACTAGGTATGAGAGATGGAGACGCGATTTTTTACTTTTTTAAGTTTAAATATTAATAATTGTTTTAAAATCATTTATACATTAACTAACGTGAATAAATAAATGGTAGAAGGGTATTATGGTCTTTTTAGTTTGAGTAGGCATGGAAACCGTAAGAGATTTGGTTATTTGTTATCAAAACCGTAAAATTTAAAAGTTAGAGACCAAAGTATTAAAAATCAAACTACATGGACCAATAATATAATTAAATTTAAATATATTTCCTCAATTGTAAAATTAAGGCTGCTAATTCAGTCATTTTCGGGTTACCAGAATCATGTCATTCTTGTTCGTGTTAATTTTGTGTCGACCCTTTTTTGACCATTTACTTTCATGTCAGTTTCTAGTCATGCCACTTTTTCAGTATCAGGTTCGGATCATGTTTCGTGCAAACCAATTACAGCAAAAAGTGTTCGTCGTGCATTTTTTCGATATTCGAATACGGTTTCTGTTCGAATTTCTAGTTTTTCAAATATGGATTTTGAATATCATTTCCGTTTTGATTCAAAATTTATGTTCGTTTCAATTTAATTCGGATTTAGAATTTATATTTTGATTTAACTTATATAAATAAAATAATAAACAATGTGATTTACTATACTTGTACCAACTGCTTATAAAAATTTACATTAAACTAACAAAATAAAATTAAATTAATGCATCGATAAACACAATTATTATTCAATCCAAAATAGTAGTACCAACTATGAAACAGTTAAATGCCAAAGTGTCAAAAAGATATGGTCAGAATATAAAAAACTAAAAGGATGTAAATTTTTTTTGACTTTATATCTTTTATTTTTTCATTTTAAATTATTAACTTTTAAAGGCGTATAAAAGCGTTATAGTTTTGTTTAGCAAATCGTATTTGATCTTAGATGCCACTCCTCCATTTAATATCACAATTTCTTTTTTAAAATTTAACTTTTAAGTTTTATAGAACAAATTGTAATTTACGGTTGTACCTTCAAACATGTCATACTGGTTACTTTCGGGTTGACCCTAATCCGACTTATTTTTTCTTGTCGATTTCATATCGACCCACTTATGACTCGTTTTAAGTACGTTTATTTTTTAGTGTCGATTTCATATCAACCCATTTACGACTCATTTGAAGTATGTAATTTTTTTTCATATCAGATTCGAATCGTGTTTCGTATCACCACAATTCAACCTGCTATAATATATCAAAGGATGGGTAAAATATGCAATGAAAGTATTTTGTCCATTTGTTAAATGGACCCTCAAAATAGCCATAACAAGTATGTGTGTGTGACTGTGTGTGAGCTGGAGGTAACCCAGATTCCTTTTCAGTAATGAATGAAGCTGTATTGTCTCCCACATTCTAAGAAATCTTTGTCATGGGACTTCCTTTTTATTGGGCCTCATAATATTCATTGGATGCATGATTGTTGTATTATCTGTTTGGACTTGGATGTTCATTTGTAGTTAAGGATGTGCCAAAAGTTTTTCTGAACTATCTAGAAAGAACATGTATA
>JAUEJL010127416.1:0-11478 GCA_032274825.1 Drosophyllum lusitanicum | reverse complement strand
AACAATGCGTGGAGTTCTCCACATGGTGAAAGGCATGGGTTGCTTTCTTGTGGGCCCAACTGCTTATCATGCTCTCTCTTTCTAATTTCTTTCTCCAATAGGTGAAAGCCATATGTAGCTTTGTTGTGGGCCTAGTTGTTTTTTTAATTTCTTTTTTTTTTTAATTGCTGATGGGTATTAGGTGGGACCCATATTTTGGTGTGGTGAAAAGTAACCATTACGGGACTGTGTGGTAGACTGAGTGGTGGGAGAAAAAAGCTGAGGTGGCAGTGTGGTGGGGAGTAACCACTCCCCCCACTCTGATATGTGTTAGTAGTGGTTACTCCTCATCACATTCACCATACTGGCATGTCAGCTTTTTTCCCCTATCACTCGATCCAACACTCAGCCTCGTAGTGGTCACTTTCTACCACAACAAATTTTGGGACCCACTTAATACACACTAACAAATAAAAAATTATATAAAGAGACAATGAACCCACAAAAAGTTACCACTTAGACACCCCTTGTGTGGTTTTCACCTCTCAAACTCATCACTTAGCCATGGAGTGACATCCCTTCCCTCCACTTATGTGGTAATACCACGTACCCCTTTAACCCCCTCCCACTCTTAAAATCAAAGATAAATGGTTAACAGGTAATTAGCTCAGTCTTGTGCATATGGTGGGGCGTTAATAACGACCAAATTTAGTAATCTGTAAGGATACAGAGTGTGGTTCTTCATACTGCAAGGGACCTAATTGACTAGCGCATATAGTTTCAGGGGGAAATTGTAGCTTTAGGTTATTACTAAATCGCACATGACTGCATGAGGGGAACATGATTGAGGTAATTATACAAGAATCATCTCAACCCCTGTATAGGTTAGCTTTTGGTTTAATGTGGTATATGATCTTAATTGATGTGTATTGGCGATTGAATTATTCGAGTAAATAGAGATGTAGAGAAGGTATAATAAACAACGTATTAAAGAAATACAAATTAGGGTATTAAATCGGATAATCTCATAACCTAACTCGATAGTATAGATCGGATATGATAACATATAAAACCGACAAAGTTTTCAAAATTCATAAAAAAATTGTATTTTAAAATAACTAATTAATAACGGATTATCCTAGTTGATATCACCAAAAGCTTCTAGCCTAATGGTATTGAGGTAATTTTAGTCTGCTGTTACACATGGCTTAAAGTCATAAATCGAGTCATGTCATGAACAAATTTAAAGTAGATTTAAAAGTGGTTAAAAAAAGTTATCCTAGTTGATACCAAAAAACTGTATCAATTTTTTTCCCTGTAAAGCAAAACAGTGGAAATACAAGGAAATACAATTCCTTTATACAATATTACCCTTCTAATATATATATATTTAAAGGAGTAAAAGAAACTACAGGGTGAAAAGTCAAAACCTCCGAGAAGAAGAAAGAGGTTCCGACAAAATTTATATATTCGCCCCTAAACTTTAATTGTATCTATTTTAGGCCACATCTTTTCTATAACAATAATAGTTTTGGTTGGAATTTAAATTTCTTTTTGACCCCTTGCTTTTCATCAATAGATAACTAAGGCCCTTCCAAATCCAACGCCGTCTCTTGGAGGGGGTGCTCACGTGACTAACGTGTGCCTTGCTACTTCTCTTCACCGCCACTCCACGGAGCTCCGGCGGGCTGTACGTACGGATCAATGGCCACTTGATCCCGTCAAAAAACGGGTGCCGTTTAATGTCTGTCGCACCCCTGGTGCACCCTAGTCTCCCCCGGTGATCCTTAACCAATAACTTCTCTATCAAATCCTTCGCCTCCGTCATCCCCGGCGGAGATTGTACGGTTTCTGTTTCTTCCTCAAACGTCAAAGCTCTGTTCGATGCTATATTGCGCAGGGTGGACTCTTTACTCCCTCCTCTGAACGGCGTCCTTCCGTATAATAATTCATACACCAAAATACCAAATGCCCACCAGTCAACGCCGTTCCCATGGCCGCTACCGTTGACCAACTCCGGCGCCAAATACTCGTGTGTCCCGACGCATGATTTTGAGAAAGCCGTTGTCGGCTCCGCTACAAACTCCGTCACCATTTCTTCGTCGTTATTGTTACCATAACCGCCGTAACAACCACCGCAACGACTGCGGTGCCTCCTGCTTCTTGTGCCGTGAACTGATTTATCAATTTTCGGCACGACGTCACTATTGAAGCACAAATCGAAATCGGACAACATAATGTGACCGTCTTCCCGAATCAAAATGTTCTCTGGCTTTAAATCACGGTACACGATCCCAAGCGAGTGGAGGTATTCAAGAGCAACTAGAACCTCCGCCGCGTAAAACCTAACGGAATCGACAGGAAGCCGGTAATTCGGTTGTTTTCTGAGTAAGGAATGAAGATCACCATTCGGGCAAAAATCAATGAGGAAACACGTGTAGTGAGAAACTTCTAGATGCGCATAAAGCGTGGGAAGGAAAGGGTGGTCTAGGGAGGAAAGAATCCGACCCTCTGTTTGTACATGCGACAGTTTTTTAGATGTGAGCGAGTTTTTATCAACAACTTTAATGGCGAAATTGGCGTGTTCGTAATCACGTAAACGGCAAAGGAAAACCCGGCCGAGATTACCCGACCCGACGAGACGTACGAGTTTGAGGTGGCGGAGGTGGAGAGTACCGTCAGAGGAAAGGTTAGTGACGGCTTTAATGGCGGACCAGTTGTCATCAGATTTCCGGTGAGGACGAGGGTGGAGGTTGGGAACAGCGGAGGTGGAGGCGGAGGCGGAGGCGGAGGCAGAGGCAGAGGCGGAGGAAAGACGAGTGGATTCGTTAAAGCTGAGACATAAGCTTGAACGAGCGAGACTGGATCGAGCACTAGAAGAGGCTATGGTAGTGGTAGTGCAGCTGGTAAAGCTAAGGTCAAGATCGGAGTCTTGCCGGAAAAGTATACGGTGGTCGTCTTCCATGGCTGAAAAGATAAAAACGGAGTGTGTCTGTATGTGTAGGGTGAAGAATGGCGAGGGCGGTTTATAAATAAGAGAGGGGAAGTGGGACATGTGTAATTTAATGGGCTTAACGTGTCTGGTTGACCAAAGGAAGAGAGAGGGAAAGATGTGGTAGGTTTTGGTTGACCAAATTTTTAAAGAAGGGGGGGTTTAATAGTTAAAAATGAAAACTGGAGGGTGTAATTTAAGACAGGATTGTAACTACTTTCCCAGTTGGGACGAGTGTGAATAGACTTTAGTTGGATTTTGACCAATGGTTAAGAAATAAGTTGAGAGATAAATACGTGTGACAAGGTATAGAATACACACATGCACTATGTTACTACATAAGTGTACTTCCTGCGTATGCACACCCATAACTAATGTTAAAAATTTTGTAACGTATAGAATAATTTTAAATCAAGAATGTAATAAATATCAACCACCAGAGATGACTAATGTCAAAATTTGTATTACAGTATAGTGTTAATTAATGATATAGATATTTGAAATAAGACATAATGTAGTTAGTGTTACTAAATATAACGGAGCAATTTATTAGATGAACATGAACAAAATGGCGCAATTTAGTAGAAACTTAATGGGTATTTGTGTTTGTTATCTATAAATGAAATTGCTTTGTTGTCATTTTGAAAGACAGGCATTCCAATACTTTCCTTTCCACCCATTTTCTTCGTATAAGAAACTAAAGAATGCCACTAACTCTTATTTCCGTTTCTATTGCACATCCCATCACAATTTCGCCCTTCAACCTGCTTCCATCATTCAACAACTAACTTCATACTAACCTAAATCCGATTGAAGAAATTATTAGGGAAACCGTAAAAGCAACATAACGGAATAGAAATTAATGGCAAATTTCCATCGCTTTGCAACAGTTTTCAATTGAACGCCACATAAGCCCCTTATCACATCGCCTCACTTGCCATTCAAAAAAAAAATCTATGAATGAAATCAGAATTATAGTGATGAAACGACGAACCTATTCTTATAGGCATTAATGACAAGAATGTTGTTTGTGACTTAATTTTTTTCATCACTAAGAGAATTTTCTTGTATATAATGTCAACTCTCTTTGAAGATTTGGGAAATTTCATGCAAAGAGTGTTTTTTTTAAAATTTTTACAAATTTGACACATGATATCAAATTACTTTTTTAGTAGTATATTTGGTGGATTTTTTTAGGCGTTTTACATATTTAGAGCATCCAAAAGAAAGAGGTATGCTCCTCGTCACATCCAATACCCAAGGTAAGTGATGAGCTAGTTTCATCACCTGGTGGTGGTGGTAACAAGCAAGTCGGCTTGTGTTGCCTATGTTTTAAACCATTTAACATGATTTGGTCAAGCCCATTAACAGTCGTGATGATTAATTAGTTATTCCTGTGAAATGTTAGTGATATGTTTATGATGTTAACGTAATGATTAATGATGACAATAATACACAATTAACCAATTATTTTTCTTTTTTTAGTTTTGAGGACACCAAGTTGGGGAGACTTTATTAAGTAATAGTACTTAAACAGTCGATAATAATTTTAGGCTTTTGCAGTCGATGATAATTTCATAAGCCCCTTTTATTGTACCTTCACTGTAACTGTGTAATTATTAATTTAGTATTAATTAAAGACCTGAATTGGATTAAAAAAGTGTTCCTATTAATGATCGGTATGAAAAAGTTGGAGGACCCAGTTGTATAAATGCCAAAGAAAAGATATGAAAAAAGTATTTTCAAGATTTAATGAATAGGTAACAATAGAACCTGGCTGTGGTCTACGTTTAGGTTTATTAATTTCAACAAAAGCTCACACAGGCTACACTGGGATCTACATCTCCTTACAAATCAGAGCATTTCTTCTACACACACTAGTCTGTGTATTTGGATGGGTGATGTTATTTATAACTTTTAAATATTTAAATTGATTTTCTTAATTGTATTCGAAATTATAATTAATTGATATGACATGTTTTGTATGTGAGAAGAAGAAGGTCTAAATAGTAACATTCTGTTTGAACTTCTTGTGTGTTTAACTAGACTCCTTATCATATAATGTATGGTGTACCTATGCAGACCATATATTTGTCTATATTAACTCCATATGATGTGAAGTATACGAGTGTGTGATATGTATTAGAAACTGTAAGATGTGAGAGAGTTGAGTTCTACTTAGAAGCACCCTGTGTGCTTATTTGGTTCTCTTGTATATCTAATTTGATCATTTGTAATGTCATAAATTAGAGTTTGTGACATGTATTAATAATTTAATTGAATGATGTGAGAGAGGGGACTTTTCTATCAAATTTTGTATTAAAATAATTATCTACTATCACATTTTATGATTTATTAAATCCAATAACATAAATGTAATATTATTATATTACGTATATTTTAAAAGATAAAACTAACATTGAACTATTCAAACAAAAGTTAAGAGATTAAAACAACTGTCCGTTTAAAAAATTATGGTTAAAGGAAAAATATTATTGAGAGTTTGCAGTGTGAAAATATAATAAACTTAATTGATCTATGTCCAACAAATAACTTTCATTGAATAATATAATTTTACTAAAAAATGCTAAGAAACTGACTTTTTTGTAATTGATGTAGTTATTCAAAACAAAATTTATGCTATTTAAAACTCAAAGTATTTATGTTGCAAGTGTAATCTGTTAAGAAGTAACAAAGAGGAACTTGAAAAATTAGATCAATTATTAAAAAGTTTAAGAGACTTAATTATCTAAAATTATGTAGAGTTCTCTCATAGACAGACAACAATATCAATAAAAGATTACTATGAATAATAAATTTGGGTGACAAATTTGCCCAATAAAAGTGAATTTTATTATTTTAGTGCAAAATTACTATCTCTGTAAATGGTTTACCAATTAGATCAAGTCATTGAGACAAGTGACTTGTTAGTGTCTTAGCTGCTCTCCCACAAATTTATCTTTTTCTTTTTTCTCAAAAATTAAAAGTTCTTAAATATATTACGAAAAATGATATATCCTCCTACTTTTTCCTCCTACTTCATTCTCCTACTCACCACAATATGACATGTGGAGTCCACTTATTCTCTTTCATCACCCCATCCATTGATTTTGACACTTGTGTTGATCTTGTAAATAGGAGGATAAGTAGGAGGATATATCATCTGTCATATATTAAATACAACTATATTGAATATATTCTTAGAATAAAATTATAAAAACTATATTCTTAGAATAAAAATTTAGTTATCTCAGATGACCCAATTTAAGAAATTTGATACATTTTATCAAACATAAATTGTGTATTGTTTGCTTGGGTAAGGTTGCATAGATTTTCTTGAAAAAAACACGAATAACACTAATAAAAATATAAAAATTGATAAAATTACCTTTATTTTTAACTTAGAATAACAAAAAAACAATAAACTTTAAAAACAAACAAAATTATATTTATATTAAAAACTAGATGTATACGCTAGATTCACTAGTTTTTTAGCCGTAAGATTATATTTTCAACGGTTCATATTTGTTCTTTCAGTTCTCATCGAAAGATCGTTCTCTCTTTATCTTGCCTCTTGTTTGCTTTAAATACATGAATTCTTTACCTTACTCTGTAATTTTTTATTTTTATTTTTGTAAACTTTAAGGAAAAAAAAAGAAGAAAACATAAGGAAAACGATGCAAGAAGTTGCCGGAGGCGTCGCTACCGCCGGTACACCACTTCTTGGCACAGCAGATTAATAGAACGTAGAAACTTCTCCAATAATTAATGACAGAGAACTTTAAATTAATAAGTAGTAATTACTCGTGATAATAATTAAGTAATTAATTAATTAAAAAGTAACGGTCCCATGTGATGGGCCCTGATTAAGCCAATTAGTTCTGTGGGGTCCGCTTCATAAAAATGTCTGCCACGTGGTAAGCATAGACCCATACATACGCATTTTTTAAGCAAATGATATTGACAAAAAAGCATATAAAATCTATTATTCTTCCATCTCAGTATTTTTAATATTTCTTATTTCTACAGTGTCCAAACATATAAATCTTCTCTACATTTGCAAGGCTGCGGGTAACCTCGTTTTCTATTATTACTTCATCATACAACTACACTAATAACTAAAATAAAAGAACCCTTATAAAATACTATATTTTATATAGTTACATTACTTATGAGGTTTTGCAATGCTGCGCCTCTGGCCACTGCTGCCTATCGTCCAGTGTGTAGGGTGCTCGCTGATCGGAACTATCATTACCGATCTATTAGGTTTTCTTTTGTGACATTGCGAATCGTAAGGAGGACTTCAATAACTCGAGTCTCCCTTTCAATAACTATCCATCGAGGAGGTGAAAGCAATGGGCCTATGACGGATCCAAAGCCCCGGGGGCCTAGATGGTTTAATTTTATTTTATTTTTTAATTATAAAATTGTGGAATACGATTAATTAAGGATTTATGTATATTTTGAAAATGAGTATATTATATATCCTTTGCAGATGGATATAGTTTATATATATGAGTAAATGAGATTCTTCAAATAAAAAAAGGATAAAAGTTTATAAAAAAGACATTATTATTTAAAAACTAGGTTTTTTTAGGTGAAATATAAACAAAATAATCCCAGCTTTGTTGTATCTAAGAGTAAATTGATAACTTAAGTTGGATAAACTTGTATCAATTTCAACATGTGTTTATCTTGACAATGAAATATAAGTACCTTTTTTTTACTTGAATGAGTTTTGAAACATATTCAAAACCTTTAGTTGCAATAATTTGATAATAAAAAGAGATCAATGCATATCATCTATTAATTATGATTATGATGATATCAAAAGCTAAGAACCACTAGATGTAGGTTTTTGGTGGAGAAATTAAATGGGATTATTTTAAAAGAGGTTTAATATTATTTTTTTTACTAAAATTAAATGTAATACCAGGTTTCAAAATATGAAATGTTATGTTATATTAATAAAAAG
This sequence comes from Drosophyllum lusitanicum, assembly GCA_032274825.1. Classification (NCBI taxonomy): domain Eukaryota; kingdom Viridiplantae; phylum Streptophyta; class Magnoliopsida; order Caryophyllales; family Drosophyllaceae; genus Drosophyllum; species Drosophyllum lusitanicum. The sequence goes on along the minus strand of JAUEJL010127416.1, from coordinate 3,532 downwards.
AGAATGCTAATTTCTCTAATTGACTTTCATATTGATAACTAATACTAGGGACTAAGGATGTCAATTAGGAAAGATAAGGAAGGTATAAAAACTCAGGATTAGAGCACAAGGCCCAATACTTGATACTGTAGCCGTAATTAATGTGTGTTAAGGTGTTTGTGTGTGTGCCTTGCAAAGAACCGGGAAGAGCAAAATTGAATTACCATCATTTTTGCACCAAAATGCTAGGAATTGATCGGGTAATGTTTTCATGAATTTTGGTTGAGATTTGTAGAGGTTATGAACCTATTTTTACTGTTCGAGTTTATGGGGGAGAAACCGAGAAGAGATCGGTGGATTTGAGGGGGTAACATTTGATAAAAACTTAATTAATTAACAAGGTTTTGTTTGATCATCATTAGGAATCTTTAGAAACAAGAATCATGTTATTTGGTTAACAATTAAGTGAGATTAGATTGTTGTTGGACCGGTTTTAAGCACTCACAAAAGTTCTTGAGATATGATCAATTGAAAACAGTGTTGTTAATGTGAATTGTAAATTAGTTTGGGAGGTGAATCAAAAATTGTAAACTATTATTGAACTAATCGTAAACCATCAATCGTGAATGGTAGCATAAGCCAAATCGTAAATCAGAAACTAAAGTGGAATCGAGATTCACAGATCGTAAATTATTAACGGTGGAGTCTCTTAGTGAGATTCTCCAAATCGCAAATCGTATATCACACTTGTGAATCGAAAATAGACTTTCGGGACCAATCATAAACTAGGTGGTGATATGGAATCGTAAATCTGTCTATGCAATCGAAAACCTCGAATGACTAAGTGAAACGTAAACCAGAATCGAAAACCCCGACTAAGAGGTTGAATCGTAAATTAGATCTTAATATCAATCGTGAACCACGATCATAAACCAGGAAAATGAGTTGGAATAGTAAAACTATAAATCGCAAATGGTTATCAAAAACCTCAACAAAACAAGGAATCGTAAACTGAGTAGATGTGGAATTGTAAAATGGGATTTGGCGTGAATCGTGAAATTTGAAATTGGAACCTTATAGACTAAACGAATCACAAATCACAAATTAGACCCAATCACAAATCAAGAGTTTATGAGAAACATAAATAAGGGGTGTTAAGTTTTGGGGTTCATAGGATATTAATGTGATTACATCATGTACCCTACTATGACGTTTAACAATGTGGAAAATCTTACTCACAGGTCCGGTAATTTCGTGACTTCCGGATATTCTTGCTTTTGTTGATTTATACTTAATTGTGTTGTTGTCAAGTGAGTTACACTAACTTGCTCATTATTTTTAGTGTGAAATGTGCTTGTATTATTATGTGAAGGTGTAATTAATGTGATATGTGATGTGAAGTGAAGGGTTGTGTAAATGGAGTGAAAACACAACTTGGGCACAGAAAAGATGCAAAACCCCTGTAGTGCCTTGGATAGTCAAACTGTGATCCCAAAAAGAATGAAATCGTTGTGCACTGTTTCGGTATTATGCGAATCAATTGTTGTGAATCATATGTACATGTGGTAACATGTACATATCGAGTGTGGTATGTAAGTGTGTGTGCTCACGGTTGTTTGTTTGGTTCTTTTGGGACAGGACCGCAGTAAAGCTCCAACATAGTGAGGACAGCTCATAATCAAAGAATGTTTTCCGCAACTCCATTTTTAAACAATTTTAATGTTTACTCTTAAACTTGGATAATTGGAAATTTGTAATTATGGCATGTAGTCTGGGTGCAGACCTCATCTCCAAATTTGTGTAACTGATTGTTTGCTTTTACTCTGATATTTGTCAAAAAGAAAATCGGAGGCGTTACAACTTGGTATCAGAGCCCTGGTTTAAAGGATTCAAACATGCGAGTTGTGTGTTTGGACTTAAACCTTGGTTCAAAATGGATTTTTAAACTAGTTAGGTAAAGGACTATGAGTCGAATCCAATTGCATGTTCTTGTTTAATTGTTTCTTCGGGGTTTGACATATGGTTCCCGACCCGACTTGAGTTTTCTAAATGATTTTCGATGAGCTGTCAGCTGGAACTGATCCTAGTGAGAACATCTAGAGGTGAAGCATAGTATATATATTTGGTGATTATATGAAATATACTGTGTAATTGATGATTGTGTCTTACGCTACTAACGTATACCGTATGTCATGCATAATATTAACCATATAGGTTTAGAATCCTTGATTTGGACCTTATTGCATGTTCTTGTTTGATTGTTACGGTAGGGTAGAATCAAATATTCGACTATCTGTATGCTTTAGTATTATGCCGGGACTAGTATCTATAACGTATTTGACGTGTGAGATCTTGTGTACTGCTTTAGCTAGAGTGCTTTAGCATATGATGGACATTACATGATGCTTATATATGAAATCTTATGTGATACATGGCCTAAACCTGTAAATCGGAACTTCTGGCGGTGATGCCAAAATCGGATATGTATAGTGTGCTCGAAATAATATACGAACCCATTTAAATTAATACAAGAGATAGAGAAAGAGCATTAGTATGAAGCGGTCAAGATTGTCAATTATTAACGTACACATTTACAAATAATTTTAAAAGTTGCTAGAATTTATTATTTGTGTGTACGGTTGTTATGATCCAGTAAATCAACTTTCGACGTTCAATTTCTTAATCTCTTAGGAGATCGATGAGGTTAATTTCATAGAAAATATGTAATAAGTTGATAAAAATATTCAAATAATTAAAACTAGCCAACTATTCTACCTTCCAATTGTTTGATTGTATAATTATCTGATTTTAAAAGTACATTCAGATATATCTATAAAATTATATTCGCATTAAGCATAGTACTTATTTTCTAACAAAATAATTATATATATATAGTTTATTTATGCATAAACAATTCACTCAATAATGCTTTAAGTAGAGAATTAATTAATTTTAAATAATTTTGTGAAATAAAACCCCATCTGCCATTGTCACGTGACGGACTTATATTTCATTTTTATTTATTTATTTATTTTTATAGCCCCACTATCTCACTCAATTATAGATAGATAATCGAGGCATGAGAAAAGTGATCACGATTTGTTAAGTTAAATGTTAACAATGCTAGGTTTAGGTTTAACTCATTGCATCTTAAGGCTTTGTCAGTGTTACAACTACATTACTTATAAAAACATTCTACATTTGTTTTTGAAATGCAAATAAATATAAAATTGCCCACTGGGTTATATTAATCATGAAATGTAACACCACCCCGTAAAACAACGAATTTAGTAAAAATATGCATCTTTAATATGCGTAATTCCTTTGAAAAACATAAACCATCAGGTTATGCAGCGGAAATTAATTTCAAAAGTTAACATCAGGTATTTACCATTCATAAAGACAAAACAACATGTTTGGTGTTACCTAAACAACAACCGACCATAAACAATATATTACAACATACAAAAAGTGTTCCTTCCCAAAATTACATACACCCATCATCAGGCAACCCATCTCACTAGGCCGCCTAATCTTTACCTGTAAAAGGGAT
>JAUEJL010127405.1:0-11478 GCA_032274825.1 Drosophyllum lusitanicum | reverse complement strand
CAGACACCCCCACCCCACCCCACCCCCACCCCCACCCCCCTGTCGTTCTCTCTGCTCCCCTTTTGACACCGAACCACCGCCTCACCTCCCTCTCGCCGGAGAAGGCCACCGTCGCCTCACTTCCCTCTGCCATCACCACCGCCACCTTGCCACCTTGCCACTGCCATCACCACCGCCACCTTGCCACTGCCATCACCACCGTCCCTCCATTGCTATCATCACCACCGCCTCTCCGTTGTTGTCATTACCACCGCCCCTCGGCTGGCCGACACCATCAGCACCGCCATCTCCACCACCAACAAACTCTAATAACACAGATCTCTCTCCTTCTGCCTCCGACAAACTTCACCCAACCACTACCACCACCCACAAGAAAACACCTTAACTACAGAAACTCAAAATGTATGAAAATCCTACAACCCATCACTGCCACCGCCTGTACTAATCTAAAAATCAACAGCCACAACCTAAAATAGCCTAAAAGAACCAATAGCCACCCAAATCGAAATTCATTATCTCTAGATCTTAGATCTACACACACACTCTCTGTGACCAATGGTGGTGCGATGTCGGTGTTATTTGGTGATGATGAGACCTATTAAACAGATGGGAAGCGCAGATTTAAGGCGGTGGAGATGAAGGCGACAAGTGGTGGGAGATGGTGGTTAGGGCAAAAAGAGAGAAAAGGAGTGAGGGGATTACGGTGATGAGGGGATCACGGTGAGGAGGGGACATGGTAGGTGGCGGAGATGGTGTGTGGTGGCGATGGTATTCTTTAGAGGCTCGCCGGAGGTGGGCAGTGATCTTAGAGGCTCGCCAGGAGTGGGGCGGTGGTCTTACAGGGGTGGTGGTTGGTTAGAGTGTTAGAGAGATTGAGAGAGGAGGAGAGTAGGAGTGGGGAGGTGGTATTACAGGTGTGGTGGTTGGTTAGAATGTTAGAGAGATTGAGAGAAGAGGAGAGGAGATGATTGAAATAAAGGGTGGTGATGACAACAACAAGGTGGCGGTACTGATGGTAGAGGGGGGTGTGGCGGCGGTTGGGTGTAAAGAGGGGAGAAGAGAGAAAGAAATGGGGGTAGGGGTGGGAGTGTCTGACAAAGGGGGAGTAGAATAGTCAATTTGATGGTACTTAACGGATCAAGAGTAACGAAAGTTTGTTAAAGGATTACTATTGCTCCAAAATTCTCAAATAAAGGACGATTTATGTACTTACGATTATTAAAAGACCAAACATGCATCTTTGCGAAACATTAAGGACCAAAAAAGCAATTAACTCTAAACAAAAAGGAAATCGGTAGTAATAAAATTCAATATATCCATTCAATTATTACATATCTTAACCTCCAATCCAGCCATACTTTCCAAACAAATACCACTTTGTTAATTAATAGAAAAGGTTTTAAAATTAATTACAACTATCTTTCTATTATAAAAAAATTACCTTCAACTTAGTCATCTCATATATCGTACTTAAAACTACTGAGGCGTAGACCAGTGGTATTGGGGTTTTACCCTATAACTCAGATCTTGGGTTCGAGTCTGGGCAGTGGGGTTTTTCTAATAAAATGGTGGAGGGTATTACTCCCTTAAGGTGCGTGACTTGAGGCTCGCATACTGCCATATATGGATGTCACTGCGGACCCAGACCACTAAATTCGATATTCAAAAAAAATATATCGTACTTAATATCTCTCTCATACTATGCTCAAGATGAACTCCAATAGCAGCAACATCAATATTCCAGCGTGGCGCCCTATTTTATCTCCCTTAAAATCCTTTATGCATTTCAAGTCGGGAATAAAGATGTGACTTATTCGGCGGTATATCACAATTCAGGTTGAGACCCAAAATGGCCATGAGGTAAAAATCTTTATTACGTCTTCTTTTTCCCATCTCGACCAAATGAATTCAATATTTTACTTTGCTTTTCATCATGTATTATGCACAATTTTTTCAAATGAAAATAGTACCAACGATATATTGGATTAAAATAGTATAAAATGCGACAATGCTATAATTGGTGTATTTAAATGAAAATATTATTAAACGAGATATTGTGATGTAGCCATCATTAACATGCTCATTTGTTTGCAATTACAATGTATCATGAAGATATTAGCTCAACCTTTCTAAGGCTATTGGCTCCGATTTTCACAAGTATGTTTCATCGAAGGGTTAACGTACACCAAAAAAAAAAGGGTCAAATGTATCATGAAGATATTAGCTCATTTGTTTGCAACTACAATGTATCATGCACAACACATTCTGAATCATTAAAATTAAAAGATTGGATTAGTATTAAAAACTATAACTTTTGTAGTAATATTTGGAACAGTAAGTTTATTTTTTTTAGAGTTATATACTTTTCACACTATCTTTGACATGCTCAAATAAATATCCATTTTGACCCGAAACCATTTTAACCTTGCCCTACCCATTTGGATTTATGTAACATTAAGGATTCATGACAAACATCCTTCCTTGATAAATCTACATCGGCGTTTGGATGTGTGTTTAAACTACATATCGTGACTTCACGATGTTACAAGTGTATATTATGAATCGATTATGGATGTAATATTCATTACTAAGTGTCACAAATTAAAATTTGACATAATTAAGCATGTAAGGAATTTATGTGAAAAAAATTCACCATTTTGATTATCTTAATGTAAAATAACTTGATGATCACTAACTTTAACATGAGCTAAGATGTTCATTATCAAAGAGATTATTACAACTTCAAGAATTAGAATCAAAATTAGGGGTAATAAGATAACTGGATACTTGATAGTTAATTTAAAAGTCAATTCGGTTCAAACAAGCAAATATAACATAATCTTTTACCAATTCCAATTTTATTTCTATAGTAATTCAATTTTATGAACATGAAAACCCAAAAATTAAAAGCCAACACATACATACTACTTCGACATCTTGAACCCAAAATGAAAACTGAAAATCATTCTCACCCTCACAAGTTGGATGGAAACACTTCGAGAAGGAGAAGAAGCCGGTAGTGGTGGTCATAATTTGTGTATTTGTTCTGGCTTATTGTAGATCGGGGAAGATGAATAATGTGGTTCTTAATTATTTGGGTTTGTGTGTTGTCGCCGGCCAGAGTGTTAGATCGGAGAAGACGGAATGGTTCACAATCCATGGAGGAGGATGAGAAAGAGAAGTTGGTGAAGTTCATCTTTGACGGTGATGCCGGTGGGGCTAACGGAAGTGGTAGGGCGTCGAAGAGAAGGTTGAGAGACAAAGAGAGTATGTTTGGTTTGTGTTGGGCATGATGAGGGGTTGTTAAGTTGCTACTTAAAGTTTAGTAAAGGATGAAATTGGTTTAATCTATTGGTGATCACAATGACATGTTTGTGTAATTATTAACCACGAAGACTGAAAATGAAGTTTTGTACAAACCACAATAAAAAAACTTTAACTTACTCACAAAATATCAAGAAATAAGTAAATACTTACAAAATTCAAAATAAAACAAATGAATAAATCAGAGAACATAACAAATAATGTACTCATGAACACTAAGTAATACATCAAAAAGCAAAACTCTCTTTTCCAAGCGACCACAATAACAAATCATCCTTTTTTTTCTATCGCTGCCGTATTACGTGGGTATCCCAATAGTTTTTAAAAAAATATATAAATGATAAATTAAAGACTACTATAATAACTTAAAGTTATATAAATAATCCTCAAAATCGATATATATAGGTTTAGTCAAGTGTTTGTTACAAGTTTCATTGTTTTTTTATTTTTTGAAGGGTTTTTAATCTATAGTAAAGGAAAACATGTAGAATTAGAAGTGTATGTAAGTTCTACTCTACAAAAAGAAATATCATTCTTCACTGAACAATTGACTCGTTCTTTTTCTCAATGGCAAGTATGGTAGAAGAAATCAAGACACAGGATGTAAAAGTGGATTATGTTTAATAAATTGATATACCCTCTAGCTTTAGGAAGTGTTATACGAACGCATACCAAAAACAATTGTGTGCTGCTTAATATATTACTATTACTATTACTATTAGTACTATTACTATTACTATTACTATTACTATTGTATGTGTGTAAAGATGAGATGCAGTGTTTTTTGACAAGATGCAGTGATGTTTAAACAAGATACATTGGTTCTCAAATGAGAACCTACCGATTAATTCACATGTAATGGACTAGTTTTAAATGAACTCCATGTTTTTTAGATGAGATATAATGATTTTAAGTTGAATGCAGTGATTTTATAGACTAGATGCAGTGTTTCTATTGTTATGCATTTTAAGATTGTTTCTATTGGATCCTTAATTATTAAAAAAATAATTAGTTTAAAATATCTTATATAATAAAATTATTTAAGGGTGGAGATATGATGCAATGTTTTTAGACAAGATGCAATAGTTTTAGAATATATGTAATAATCTTTTTTAATGAGAAACCATTTGAATGGTTCAACTAAGATGCGGTAATTTTAAGCCGGATACACTATTTTTAAACAAGATGCAGTGGTATTTTAAACAATTAATCATTGACTCATTAACCCAAGATGTAATAGTTTTAAGAAGATTGTACGGTTTTTTATACATAAGTCGTCATCCAAAACACTACTCCACACTGTGGACTAACACTCCACGACGTGAGGCCTTCGAAAACCAACAAGATCCCACACCATCTTAACATGTCAACGCCATGCACCGTTCTTGAATTTGTTTCTATGTAATTAATACTTCCATATGTCAAGGAATTCATCCATGGAACTGTTTCTAATTTGTTTCTATGTAATTAATCTTTGACTATAGATGTAGGATGATGTAGAAAAAATGAAAGAAAGTTAAAAAGAATAAATATATGATAAATTGAAAAAAAAAATCAAAACCTACAAAAAATAAATTAGTTTCTTACAATGAAAATTAATTCCCTTTGTCCGAACATGGCCTCATGTGGATACACGCATTCCCGTCAAAAACTACACAAACCATCGTTCGCATCATTTGGGCGTTCGCAAGGGATATATATATAAAGGGATATATATATAGGGTGAGTTTCAAGGGAGAACATGAGTAAACTTGTAATTTAACATTTCTACTTTACGTTCATGTTCACCCATAACTATCCAAAAGTCAAATTTACATCCTAAATCTTAAAATCAAAATTATTTCTATAATATTAACAATTTAAAGATTTGTATGCACTGATGCATCAGATCACAAACACTTTTGTATGCATTGATGCATAAGGTATATAGTCAAACAAATAATCAAAAAACATGGCAGCTTTTAAACATCCGATCAATGAAATTAAAGATCCAAAAAAAATGTGAATTTTTAAACCACCCGATCAATGAAATCAAAGGCTAAAAAGTGTTCTCATTTTAAAGGTGTTCTCATTTGATCCTAACTCTCTCTCTATACACACACACACACACACACACACACACATAGTGAAAAATTCATTTGAGAACCGTTTTTATAGCGAGAACCAATATTAGCCGTTAAATTCCCCTTCCTTCAATTGGATTGCCCACCCATGAATTCCTTACATGCACCTTGCCACACACAATCCCCCCACGCTATTCATCCATGAATTCCATTATCCAAAATGAACGGCTAAGATTGGTTCTCGCGGTTGTCGCAATAAAAACGGTTCTCAAATGAATGTTCCCTTATATGAGTATGTATATGGATATATATGTTTTATGGACTTAGTTATTATGTTACTTAGAAGGTGAGTTCGCGAGGAGTAGAAAGCATGACTGGGCCGACAAATAGACTCAGCCCAACAGGAAATAAAAGAAAGTGTGTCTTGTATTCATGTATTGTATAGTATACTACATGGGCTGGAGAATTATTGGAGCTACGTAAGCCCAACAATCGAAAGAATTAAAAAGAGAGTACATTAATTTGTACCACATTAAAACAAGTCAGAGACAATTCTTGTTTGGGAGGCGTTTGGGCGGAAAAGGAAGTCGAAAACGGTGGCTGTGGCTTTCGTGTTTTTAAGGCTGCTGTGTGACAGAGAAAAAAACGAGGATTGGAGATTTTCACATCGTGGCTCGTGCTTGCGGACAAAGGCGACAGCTGTACGCTTTATGGGCCATGGTTTTCATGTAGGCCCAACAAGAAGAAACAGCTTATGTTTCTTGGGCTGGCAAATAGAGGGGGGTTTTGGTAACTTTTGTGGGCCGGGAAGTGTGGACCGGAAACAATAAAGCACAAACACGGGTATATTTGGGGCGGCTACAATGGAATTCTTTCTTACGAGCAATGTTTTTATGAGTTATTTATGACTCTTGTTTACTTAGATGATTTGAACCATGTCATGTTTCAAATTTGCTATCTTTGGTTTTTGATTTGTTTGATCTTAGATCTTATGATTTGATTGAATAACGGATGCAACTGGCCTTCGGAATTGTTAAGAATGAAGCTTCAAAGCCTCCTGGTTCGTCAATGACGGTTAGGGTTTCAGTGGAAACCTCCTCTATGCCAAATACGAAAAAATACAGATATTAATAAACTTGAGGTTGCGGGGTGCGCACCCCTAAAACTTTTTGATATGTTGTAACCCTCTGAGTTTAGATTACTTGGCCGCTTGACTCGCCTTAATCCGAATTTGGATAAGTGAGACATGGCGAAAACAATGATACTATGCTAAGGCTGTCTTGCTGTTTTCTACTTCTGCACATAGTTTTCTCTGATATTGCTCCATTTTGGCTTAATTAATTCCAGATGCTTCATGACCTAAAAACATAAACCATGTAAATATGAGGCATAAATAACACAAATTCCTGAAAATCTCGACTAAAAGACGAATATTTTTTACGTCAAACATGTTTGAAATTAATCATATCACTTATCTCTACCTATTTTAAAATCCATAATAGGAGAGCCATTAACCAATATTGAAATTGATCCCCCTTTTAGGCATGCATTCATCCAAGATAACCATCTTATATTGCATCACATTATTTTAGTGTCTCGAGTAAATAGTTCTTATTCAAACAATCAAAGGCGTTTTCGAAATCAACTTAAAAATCTTACATTTATTTATTATTATTTTTTTTGCTTGACAAAATTCACTGTTTCATTTGCAATAAATAAAAACTCTTGAGAATAAATTTGCCTTCAATAACTGCAATTTGGACCTTCCTTATTAACACCCCCAATAACCGTTTGTAACCATTCGGCTAAACTTTGAACGATTATTTTATAGAAGCATTCAATAAGGCTAGTAGGTCTAGAATTCCCGAAACCAAAAGAATCACTGATCTTTGTAACTAGAGCCACTAAAACCGAGTTACACCATAACTAATGAAACCATGCTCCTGAAACTAATCCAAAGGCTTTCATCAAGTCTTCCTTTATTAATTTCAAGAATACCTGAATAAATTTCAAATTAAAACCAAATACACATTATATATTTCCTTATAAGTATACATTTTCAAGAAAATAAAGAACTTATGGCAATATTAATGATGTCGATTTATTTTATTAAAAAAATATGATAGAATATCTTATTTCCTTTTTAAAAGAAGTAGTTGCCATCATCTATTGGTTTCCTCGAAAGCTCCGGTTCATCTTTTCTTCTTTTAAATTGTTTTAAGGTTTATATTTCTTTTTAAATTTAAATTGAAGTCTCCCTTTTAATTCCTCTCCCAATTGTCTGTAGACAAGTATGGCCTTATATCAAAATTAAAAGGTCCCACTTGCTCATAACTTTCAAATAAAGATATATATATATATATATATTCAACTTCTTGATTTCTTCCCCTTTCCAGATCTGATCAGATGAGATGAATTAACCCAATTCATTACTGGGTTATTTTCATCAAACATCGAATCGAAAAACCCATCAACCAATTTCAATCTAGTTGATTCGAGAACTACTTTACGGATCTCCAATCGTACGTTTTCACAGTATGGGGGTCCAGGAAAACGGGAGTGGTGATTTGGGTATGTCTGCCGTTCCTCTTGGAGCGAAGAACAAATACAGAAGAATGGATTCTGATTACAGTGAGGGTGATGATGATTTGGAAGTTGTACCGTACAAGCAGACACAGCAGGAAAGGAGCTCAAGTACAAGGAAATACGTGTTTGCCTGTGCTGTGTTTGCATCTCTCAACAACGTTCTTCTTGGCTATGGTACTCGATATATAATCTTTTTAATTCTCTTTAATGGTAATTCAAACCTTCAAATCCAGCTTTAGAAGTTTGTTGCCGACAGGCAAATGTACAACTCTTTCAGCCGATGTTACAACCATTTTTCTGGGCTGGATTTAAGGTTTGACTTTCTTTATCCCCTCATCTAAACTGGTCCTTTTTTTTCATTCTTTTTAAATTTCAAAACAAAACAAGATTTGAAACATGAAATTGATCGAAACTGCAAAGATTCATGTGATCTGATGGTTTTAGTTGTCAGCTGTTTTATGGCATTGATGTTTTTTTGTTCCTGGACATAAATGCCTAACTTTGCCTAAATTACGGGAACGTCAAATGCGTTGGGATACTTGTTACGTACAAGTATCTGCTGCATATTGTACAATACTGAACTCCTATGCGTTTGTGCTAATTGTGTACTGTAGGATTCTTCTTTGTGTCAATGTGATTATGAACATTTTGTTAGGCTGTTCTTTTTAGGTAAGATTCAGACCAACCATGCTGTTATAACCTGTACATTATGCATAAAAAGTTGTTCTAGGTTGTTAGCCTCATTGGTTGTAGGTGATAAGCGGGGATTTGCCAATTTGGCATTCTAGAGTATGTTATGTGGACAATTCTTTCACTTGTAAATCCGATTCAACCACGAATGTACAACTCCTTTAAAGTTATGCTACAAATAGTGAAACATTCAAACTAAATATTATTGTTTTGTAACGGTGTGGACAGGTCGGTTTTGACATAAAATCAAAACAAAACTAAATATTTTGGTTTTTTAATAATGGAAATTGTATGATTTCGGTTTTAAAACAGTTAGGTTTTTCGGCTAATGCGCGTTTTTGGGCCAGCTCAATAGACTATAAATTAAAAAGAAACTTGAACATTGAGTCATATAACAATTAAATTAAGATAATGCAAAACAAGACATTACAATACGTAAATCAACATAAGTTGAACATTAGCAGATGACTTTGGTTCTACATAAATCATTTAAACATAAGTCATTTATGGAATGACGTAAAGTAATAAACCCTACTTTTAATGGTTTGGCTCAGTTCGGTCTTTAGCATTAGTTTATGTTTGGTTATTTTGGTCGGTTTTATAAACCAAAACCGACCCAATCCAAAAAAATTCTTTTTTTTTTCTGAAAAGACGAATCAGATCCATTGGTTTATTTGATGATTCAGTCTTTTGAGTTTGGTTTTTTCGATTTTCGATTTGTTCGGTTTCAGTTTTTCGTTCTTCTAGTTTCATATATAAAAATGCTATTGAGAAATTAAAGTATCATTGTATTTGAGTTTAATGTTTTTTAATCCTATTTGATATCGCCTGATTCCCTGTGATTTCCTTTTCATGTTCATTCAAGTCCCTAGAGACTAATTCAATTTGAGACTTTAATGGAGAGAATATTCTTGAATTTGTAGATGTGGGTGTTATGAGTGGAGCAATCATATTCATCCAAGAAGATTTAAAAATCACAGAGTTTCAAGAAGAAATACTTGTCGGTATCTTAAGTGTCATCTCACTATTGGGCAGTCTCGGCGGCGGCCGTGCCTCCGACGCCCTTGGCCGGAAATGGACAATGGGAATAGCCGCCATTGTCTTCCAAATCGGCGCCCTTATAATGACCTTGGCGCCCACCTTCCAAGTTCTCATGATCGGTCGCCTCCTCGCCGGAATCGGAATCGGCTTCGGTGTAATGATCGCTCCGGTTTACATCGCCGAGATCTCTCCGACGATCTCAAGAGGCTCTTTCACTTCCTTCCCTGAAATTTTCATAAATCTCGGAATTCTTTTGGGGTATGTCTCAAACTACGCATTTTCCGGCTTCTCTTCTCACATAAACTGGCGAATTATGCTCGCCGTCGGAATCCTTCCGTCGGTGTTTATTGCATTTGCGTTATGCATAATCCCGGAATCACCCAGATGGCTGGTAATGCAAAACAGAGTCGATGAAGCAAGATCGGTTTTAATGAAAACAATGGAAATCGAAGCAGAAATTGAAGAAAGACTATCGGAAATTTTGAAAGCCGCCGGAATCGGTACCGGAGAGAATCAAGAACAGAAAGCTGTTTGGAGGGAATTACTGAATCCATCCCCTTCTTTAAGAAGAATGCTAATCACTGGTTTCGGAATCCAATGCTTCCAACAAATCACTGGAATCGACGCGACTGTTTACTACAGTCCCGAGATTCTGCAAACCGCCGGAATTCAAGAGAAATCAAGACTTTTAGCGGCAACCGTCGCTGTAGGCGTTGCGAAAACTGTATTCATTTTGGTCGCTATACTACTAATCGACAAAGTCGGAAGAAAGCCGTTGCTATACGTAAGCACGATTGGAATGACGGTTTGTTTATGCGGTCTCGCGATCAGTCTTTCGGTTTTCAAAGGGACATCGCTCGGAGTGGCGTTGGCAATTCTATCTGTTTGTGGGAATGTATCGTTCTTTTCGATCGGTATCGGGCCGGTTTGTTGGGTTATAACATCGGAAATCTTTCCATTACGGCTTCGAGCTCAAGCGTCAGCGTTAGGGGCAGTCGGGAATCGGGTTTGCAGCGGGGTGGTTGCGATGTCATTTTTATCGGTTTCTAGGGCGATTTCGATGGCAGGAACGTTCTTCATTTTCACGGTGATTTCGGGTTTTTCGGTCTGGTTTGTGTACAAGTTGGTTCCGGAGACGAAAGGGAAGTCGTTGGAGCAGATTGAGTTGTTGTTTCAAAAGGATCGGAATTGGCAAGAAGAGGAAATCGAGTTATCGGAATCGGATACTCAACATTTGGTGCAACAGAAAAATGAGTCGATCGCGGTGTGAGGAAGTTTCAATTGGAGTTTTAGAGAGTTTTATGTGCTAAGGACTTATACTATATGCATAGGAAGTTGTACATTCATGGCCATATTTTTGTATGCCTTGGAGAAAGGCGTAGCAATTAATGTATTATTTGTGTTCCTATTGTTGTCATAAAAGAATTTGAGAAAGAGAATACATTGACACATGCATGTAGAAGAAATGATATTTGTTGGTATTTTTTTAAGAATTTTGTTTGGGTTATTTTATAAATTTTAGTGATGATAGAAAAATCAAGGCAATGGGAAAAACCGGAAACTAATGGAGAAAACTAAAGACCAATATAAATAAGACGGATTCGGGAACAGGTAAAGGGAAAATCCGGTTATTTTCAATGGGGACGGGGACAAGTTTGTGGGATGGCAAAAAGAAACCAAAACGAACTGTGAAAACCGAAAACCGATATAAACGGGTGGGGACGGGGACGATAAATGGGGATGGGGACGGGTTTGATGATCCTCGTCCCGATTA
>JAUEJL010127394.1:0-11478 GCA_032274825.1 Drosophyllum lusitanicum | reverse complement strand
GCCCACCCCACCCCCCCCCCCCCCCCCCAAAAAAAAAAAAAAAATCCATAGGGGGATCGGAGAGAGAGAGAGGAGGGGGTTGCGGCCTAGTCTTTTGCAAGGGACAATATACTAACATAGTTAGGAATTAATGTGATGTGGTGAGTATTGTTCATCAATAGGAAGCAATTTGACCATTATTGTATGTTCTTTATACCATCTAGGAAATATGAAACCTTTGCTGCCATTCTAGTTTGTTGATCAAGCCTTAGATCAGACATAATTACACAACAAATTGAAGTCATTGACATCCACTCTTATTTATAATTATGTGAAATGACTTGCTGTACTGTAAGAAATGACTTGTTCAAGTGATATCCACCTTGCCACTGGGTTGCTTGGGTAAGTGCGAGAACATGATTGCTTACCTAGGTGGATTTGTTTTAGTGAACTCACATTAACAGTGAAATTCCTTATGCATGCTAAGTCTGTTTTGTTTAGTTTTCTAAATGTAAATTGATTCGTTTTTCGTCATCCAAGGCTTGTGCTTCTGTCACTTCATCATCATAATCTTTCTTTCTTTCTTTTCTTTCTAAATTCTTTTTCTTATTGTAGATAATTTTCCTTTTTTTGAATTTCCTTCCTCATGTTCTTCATTTATAACATTCAGCATCAGTCTTCCAGTTACTGCATATATAGTTATATTCTGTTTCACTCTGTTCAAGGTGGGGCCAACCAGGAGGGTTGTTGCAGTGGCCTATGGAAGAAGATGTGAAGCCAATCTTCCAATATTAGAGAAACTGGTAAGTTCTTGATTTGATAGCCGTCTGAAAAGTTGAAAGCATTGCGAGATTAAATATAATATGTTGGACCACCAAGTTTTTACATAAATTTTTTTGGGTGTGAACAATGACTTCTGAGGACAGATAAATTTGTTCACTACTGGATTTGATTGCATAAAAAAATATCAATGCTTTTATGCTAAAAAGGGTCTGTTTCATATGGAATCTCGGGAAAAAAAATGAAAGAACAAAACAGTCTGCTGACTTGTATAAAAAAATGGCTCACACTACTCATATCGCTCACTGCAAATACTAATTATGCAACTGAAGCCGGGCTAATTCTAGTTGATACCAACTGCTAGAAAATAATATCCATGTATATAATATTTTTTTAGTAGCAGAGCTTCTTTAACTCTCACATTGGTAGAAACCATAGCACTATATTGGTTATATATGACGTTGTCCACACTGTAGTGATGTCGATAATAACAAGAAATTCATGCTACTTAGACATTCTCAACATTAGGATTGAAATGAGGCATCTATGTGGAGGACTAACTAAAGATAATGTAAAGAATGCTCAACTTTATCTGGAAAGTTAGAGAAAACAAGGATGAATAGATTCGGTAATTTTAGCAGGAGAAAAAGTTTTGTGTAAATATTAAGACATGGGCATTAGTTTGCTTATATGTGAGTCACATTATGTGCGGACTTTATTGTAAATGTGTTAAAAAGTGTGATGATTTGCAGGTCTGACAGAAACTTATTTGTTATTCACCAGTTGGTTTGATTGCATTAATGTTATCCATATATGTTTCAGGTTCAGTTGCGACATAAATCTGCTAGATTACTTGGCTATAATAACTATGCAGATTTTGTTACTGATCGTAGGATGGCAATGTCATCTTCAAAGGTTGGTGCAGTTCCATATTCATATCATTGTGGTCGAAACTTATGAAGTTTACCTCCAAGGTCAATTCGTTTTTCTTCTGCGTTTAATTATTATTGATGGCAATGCTGCTAAATTTTCAGGTGTTTGAGTTTCTAGAGGATATCTCAGCCAGCTTGAATGATTTGGCCTCTAGAGAACTTAACTTACTAAAAGACGTAAAGGTTATCTGCAACTTGCATTATTCATAGATTTAGATGCTGTCATATACTTTCTTGTATGGTCAAACTTATTGTTGTTGATAATGTTTTTCTGGTATTCAGAAGAAAGAGGAAGGGGAAATTCCCTTTGGAATTGAAGATCTACCATACTATGTAAAGAAAGTTGAGGAAGAACAGTTTGATCTGGACTTTGAAGTTGTAAAGCAGTACTTTCCTGTTTGTTTAGTTCAGTCAGGGATTTTCAAAGTATGCCAAGATCTTTTTGGTAATAGCCTAACAATTATGTTGATGAAACAACTAACTTGTTCTATTGGTGGAAAGTGGGCTGGTAGGTTAACAGTTCAATATGGGTCTGGGTCAACAACTGTAGAATGGGATTAGGTTTGGTTGACGTTGACCCATATGATTTATGTCCTAAATAAGTTAAATTTTATATAAATAGTTAGTGCGTCAAACATAATTATGGAAGACACATTCTTTCTATCATAATCTTTTTTTAAAAATAAAATGGTTTAGGTGGTTTATGCAATGAAAAGTACACTTTGCGCAACTTCGGACCTGTTTCCTTGTAAGCTATATTTTATTCTACTATATAACCTGTTAAAAGGTAAAATATAAATAAGTAAATGGTCGAAATTGCCACCTCTAACTTGTCTAATTTGTTTAATTCATCAAAGATAATATTCGACTTGCACCTTTAACTGCTGCAGGCTTAAGATTTGAAAAGGTTGCCGATGCCGAGGTCTGGCACAGTGATGTCCAGCTTTATTCAGTTTTTGATTTAAACTCAACAGATTTGATTGGTTACTTCTACCTTGATATGTATACCAGGTTCATATGTCAAATAGTTATCATGCTTTTTGTCACTTTATTAGTACAATTCTAACAAAAGATCAATACATGAGGCATGCAATTCTAATTTGGTCGTTTCTTCCCTTGACAGGGAAGGAAAGTATGGTCACACTTGTGTAGTGCCTCTCCAAAACGGTTCATTAACTAATGGTTCAAGACAGGTATATGTAACACCTTCCAGTTTTTATAGTTTGCTTTTGAAATTCATATGCACGTACTTAATTGCTAAATTCAATATTAACATGGATGGCAATAACCTATCATAGTTTTACATTAGCAGTTTTTCGATTTGGAAGGTGAGTTATCATCAGGACTCTTTTATAAGATGTACAACTTTGAAATGTGGCCAAACCCTAAAATCAGAAGTTTGAAAACAAAGATAAAATTCTCTTGCGTGGACTTTTTAGATGATTTGACTTCTTCTATGACTTATGGCTTATCTAAGGACAGACATGTTTATGGATGTTGTTGTACAGTAATAACTATATTGTTTCTGTCCTAATATGTGTTCATATTCATTCTTGGGTTGTAACAGAGACAAATGATATACTCATATCATCCTAATACAAGTATATATATATATGTGTGTGTGTGTGTGTGTGTGTGCATGCGCGGGTGTGTGCAGAATCAAAGTGTGCTAATTCATAAACTACATTTTTCCTGGCATGGCTAGGTGGGATAACCAAGCCACTTCCCTTTCTTTATGATAATGCATTCTTCATGAGGTCTTACCTATAAATTCTGTTCCAGGTTCCTGTGGCCTTGCTGGTAACTCAAGTCAAAAAAGAAGTTGGTGATGATCCTGGATTATTACGATTCTCTGAAGTTCTTAAATTTTTTCACGAGTTTGGCCATGTGGTATGTGAACATTCTCACTTTTGAACTTTGAGCAATGGTTTTAGAGAGTGCATGATTGATTACATGGTTTTAAAGTAAGTTTTAGTACATGATGAA
Source organism: Drosophyllum lusitanicum (assembly GCA_032274825.1). Lineage (NCBI taxonomy): Eukaryota > Viridiplantae > Streptophyta > Magnoliopsida > Caryophyllales > Drosophyllaceae > Drosophyllum > Drosophyllum lusitanicum. The sequence continues at coordinate 7,801 of JAUEJL010127394.1, read as the reverse complement.
GCTAATTAGCCAAGTGAATGGAGTAATCTATTGTAGTTGATTCTTTAGTTTCTTTAGTTGGTTCTTAAATTAACCGTCCACTATATTTGGCAAACTTATGCTACCTCAGTGATCAATCCATATTCTTCTTTTAATGCTTTTCTTGTTTTTACTCCACTGCATTGACGTTTCCACTTTTTAATGATGTGCTTTTTAGGTCCACTATATGTGCAACCGTGCATCATTTGCAAAATTTAGTGGATTGCGTCTTGATTCTGACTTCGTGGAGATACCTGCCCTGGTGTTAGAAAACTGGTATGTAGTGTGTATGAATTCTTGCCGTTCAAAAAAAAAGTGTGTTTGAATTCTTTTACCTGTCAAATATGCATTTGATATATTTAAAAGATTTACCTTTGCAAAACGTTGATGATAGGTGTTCAGAAGCGGCTTCCCTGAAGCTGATATCTGGTTTTCATCAGGTGATTTATTTTTCTATTCGAGCATGTCTATTACTAATTAGCAACTAAATATTTTAGGTTAGGTATTTATGTGTTATCCATGCAAAAATCATTAAAACTTAGAATCTCTATGTTGAGCATATGCTTCCCGACCCATCTGTTATGGAATTGTTCAGTCACAGTTTTCAATCACTTGTAGGACATCACGAAGCCTTTAAGTGATGATGTATGCAAATCACTTAAGAGATGGCGAAGTTCCTTTTTGGCGCTTAAATTGAAGCAAGAAATATTGTACTGTAAGTATCCCTCTCCCTTCCAAGAAAATTAGGGGGACAATCTCACATAAATATACGGGTAGTCATTTTTGCTTCCTAGAAATGACAATGTTTAATTCTGCTCTATAGATCTCTGAATTGTGCTTATGTTGAAGACAATAATCTTAAACAGGATTGGTTGGCGAGTGTGGATGTTTAGATTGAATTGCACAGTTTATATGGCAACAGCCTAACATGATCATTAATTTGAACTTGTACTACTCCCTCCGTCCCAAAATAATTTACCATATGCACGTCTAATGCAATTTTTAACTTGCAGGATATCGATTTTACCCTTAATGCATTTAAGATACTAATTGATTTGGAAAACATGGAAGAGCTAATAATAAAAGTAATTAAGGATAAAATTGGAACTTCAGTAAGTTATAACTACTCAATTATGAATTATTCTGGGACAAATCAAATAGAAAGGCCGGCAATAATATGGGGATGCCAGGAGTATTTGTTAGATAGAATTTGCGGGTGATTACTTTCTAAATCGTTGACATTTTATAATTATCTTGATTTCTAGGTAATCATTAGTTTTAATTTTATAATTAAGTAATTCGTTTTTTGATAAGCTCAGATTAGGAATTGAATAGATTCTCAGATTCTTTCCTATATCTGTTACATGTTTTATTTCAAATAGAACAGGATATTCTTCTTCAGTTTTCGCAGAACATAAGAGGTAATGCATATTCTATCTTTAAGAAGGGGAAAAAATGGTGAGTTTGGTAATAGTGTTGGTTGCTCTCCGTTTACATTGAATGAGTTTTGGTCTTGTTTGCTAACCATTTCTTATCTATTATGAGTTTTTCTTTACTGACTTCATAAGCTTTTTTAACATAAGGTGAAGAAAAGAGCAAATAAAACGGAATAATATATAGAAGTGAGAAACAAATTAGTAAACAATGCTTCTTGAAAATCATCATGTTATTTGCATTGTATATGTGATCATGTGTTATATGATGTATATACATTTTTTGCCTTATTTTATATAAGTAATTACTCTATGTCTCTACCTATTATCCGAAAAAGACTCAAAAGAGGTGTGTTTCAGGTCTTTTTGATCAGATTATTCATTCCACCGAAAATGTTGATATCATTGGTTTATTTAAGCATCTGCACCCAAAGGTAATATGATGGTGGTGCTTTACAAGTGTAATTAGTTTGAAAGGTGGTTATCTAGCATTCTAGCCAATTCTTTTATAACTTGCTTCCTTTTTTCAGGTAATGTTAGGTTTACCAATGTTGGAAGAAACCAACCCTGCCTCTTCTTTTCCAAGTAGTGCTATTGGCTGTGAAGCTGCTTGCTATAGTCATATTTGGAGTCAGGTTTCAAACTTTTCTTTTACCTTTACCTTTTCATTTTTATCTTCTTTGCTAAAATTCATCCTACAAGCATTGTCATCCTTCCAGTGATGTCCATTGATTGCTTATAAATGGGTTGATTCAGACTATTATTTCTCTAACAGATAAAATCTAATAGTTAGCTTAAAAGGAAATGTGGCATTGCCTGAAGCAGTGAAGCCTACTCTTAATGAATAAAATTTCCTAAGTTATTTCGGAAATTATATTATTATTGCTATAGTACTATACCATAATGTGTTATAATATTTGGCACAACAATTTTTGATAGTATTTATATTTTTGGAAAGAAAATATTTGGGCCTCTATCCAACCAGACGCAACGCTTACTATTTTGAGTAGGGATGGTAGAAAAACCCGATCCCAAAACCTTTGGAATGGGTAAATGGTTATGGGACCGGGTATGAGATTTCCTTTGTGGTTTTACTCAATACTGGCTCAATTACTTGATCCCATTTACCAGACCTTGAACCATTTATATATTTATAATATATAGTTCTGTTACTTACGTATTAAGATTTTAAAGTTTTATTTTAATATTATATAGAATTATAAGTTGACTGTGTATGTTGTTGGTAATGAAAATATATGACATTAGAAACTTTATTTTTTTAAACCGTTGAAATCAGAAACTTTAAGATTTGTCATATATATCTATTAATTGTTAATTTTAATAGTGAATTTTGTTTGCTTGTTTATTTTTACAATTGTAGGACATTTACTTAGAAAGTTTTTAACTTTTAAGAGCTACTAATGTGTGATAATAAAGGAAGATAGATAATATTGTTTTTAACTTTTAAGAGCTACTAATGTGTGATAATAAAGGAAGATTGATAATATTGTTTTTACTGTTTATGTAATGATTTGATTTAGCTTATTATATAATTTAGAATTTTAGATATTTTAAACTTGTATGTGGATGATTGTACTTATGTAACATTTACTAAATTTTGAACATGTTAATGATTAAAATTATTAAAAAATTCTTGCTCATTGTTTTGATGCGATCAATGTCAAGTTTTAAGAAATGAAAATCCTTATTGATGAGCTTTAAATTTTAATCGACTAAGATAGTTAAACTGGGATAAATGGATAATACCCGCGAACCTGATGGTTAATTTGTAACCGGGTACCCGATGGGATGGGACCGGGTATGGAACATGATTTTATAATCGAGTACGGGAATGGGATCACCAATACACTTCCGATTGCCATCCCTAATTTTGAGCTGTTATGAAACTTGCCCATTTTGCCACCTCAAATTACTTCTGTCGATATGATAATGTTTTATGTTAATACATTATGACGCTATTAGAAAGGTCCTTTTTTCTGTTTTCTTTTGGCATGAAAATATTTGTTGTGTTGAATTGCCAATTGTACCTTTCAAACCTACATGATAGCATATGTCCAGTTATGCTTTACTGATGCTTTGACTTGGTCAATATTATAAATGTGACCAGGATTTTCCTATGATGAATATCTATGCTGCAATTATGCTGGCATTTTTTTGTGACATAAATTATACTGACTATCTAATGCTAACAAATATATTGTATCAGGTTTTTGCAGCTGATATATATGCGTCAAAGTTTCATGATAATATTTTTAACCATCATATAGGCATGCAGTTCAGGAATAAGGTAATCAAATGTTCCTAATGAAAAGGAAAGTGAAAAATGGAAAATAGAGATTCAGTGAGATAAATTTTAACGGGTTTATGGGTGGGAATGATCCTTCATTCAGAATATTTGCTTGGCAAGTTGATGCAAGTATTTTGAGACTTCACATTTCTAGTGGCCAGGCCACTTGTATAATATAAGTATATCCTTGGCTTCTAAGGTGAAATAAAAAAAGCTAAAAAAACAGGTCAAACGAGATGATGGTTCGACTGGTTGAAAGTCACATATAATGTACTTTTAATAAATTCAACACATAATTCCAAAAAGCAGATTTTCATTGTGATACTGTAGGTTTTTAATCATATTTAACACATTAGTTGTTTTAAAAAGATAAAATGACGAACAAGTAATATCTGACCCGAACTGTTTTGGACCATACTAAAAATTACCAGCTTTGAACTTTAACTAACCCACCAACCCGCCAATTTTGCCATCCTATGAGTAATTTGCCAATGATTGCTTGAAAAACTACTTATCTAGCTTATTGCCTTTTGAAATTAGCAGTTTTGAGTTGGTTATTCAAAAGTCAAAACAGCTTATTTCCATTAAAATAGTAACGAGATAAGCGGTTTGGACAAGCAATTGTAAACATCATAAAAACAGCTTATTTGCATACCCAAACGTAACAAGCAGATAAGCTGTTTTAATAAGCAATCACAAACACCCCCTAATATTTCCATAACCTTGCTTATTTCAGTACATAAAAATCTTGAACTGCTTTACCAAGGAAAACACTACTGACTCTGATGGAAAATTGTCACTGATCAATAGGTATTGGCGCCTGGAGGATCAAAGGAACCTATTGAACTCCTATCAGATTTTCTTGGAAGAGAACCCTCAGTCCAAGCTTTTGTTGATAGCAAAAGTGAAGCATTTAATAATGCATCTTTCAGATAAAAATGGCACATGTTTGTCACGTGCAGGATGGATGGTTCTCTTGTCAGATCCAACAAATTTTGGTTACCAATCAAGAGACTTCAAGTGCAATGTGTTTTGTAAGTTCCCTGGTCTTGTGGACATTGTGCATTGTGTGCTTGTAATCATAACTATAGTCGTAACTTAAATTATTTTGACTTGTTTTTCTGAAAACTCAAGAGTTGACTTCCCTGCAACAACACAAAAAAAAAAACGAACCCCACGAGGGGGTTGTTTAGGGTGAGGCTCTTATCAAAGACCAATAAATCTGGTTTCTGCCATTGCTATGGTTGGTCATGATCATGATGGAGCCTTCCACCAATTTCTCATGGTTTTTGCTTGAAGATTTGCCCAATTATTTGTTTTGTGGGCCACTGCATCATTCCTCTTGGTATAGGTGCACAAGTTCTTGGAACTGTTAGGGCTCACCAGGCTAATTGTTTTCTCTTTTCATGCATTAATAGCCGGTAAGGAGTGTGACTATATATGGTAGCTTCGACCCATTTTCTAGATATTGGACAAGTTTTGGGTTGCTGCATTTTATAACCGATGTGTCAAATCACAATTGAGTTAAATATCAGAACTTAGCTGAAAAGGGCAGGTCAAATGGGTTGGATGGCCTGATCTGGTCAGAAGTCAATAAAGTATTATCTAATCTTAAGTCTTAACCTTTCAGATCGCTTTATTATAAGAAGTTTGGATATCAGCTTAACAATTTATTTTTTTATTATATTATTTATTATTGCGTTAATAATTTATACATTCAAATTGGACAGGCAGAAAAAAAAAGGTTAAAAGTGGTAGTTGAACTTGATTAGACTTCTTTGGACTTTCGTATTAAAAGGCGGGCTGTCTTGACTTGAACTTGTTTTGATTTATTACTCAACTTGCTTGTATTGCCCTCTCTAACCGGGAAGAGTTGTATTATGTCCTAATACCAGGCAACTTTATTTTACTAAGGAAGAATACTAGATCGTCCTAATTATCTTTCAAAGATTAAAAAATATTATGCGATATTGAAGTCTTTAGGTGCGTTGATAAATTGTCGTTAAATGTTAGAGTAGACGAGTAAATAGGAGATAACATTGAAGAAAGATGATGTTGAAACTTAGATAGGAATTTTCTAATAATGATAACAATTTGAAACTTGCTAAGATTGTTTGCATAATTGCGTTCTGGTGAGATTTGGATCTCCTTTTTGTGTCTTTAAAGGCTTATTATATCTTTTGCTTCAAAAGCAATGCTTATGTTATATTCATGTTGGCATTATTGGATTCTAGTTATTTGTATACATGCAGCCAAAGGGACTTGTACCTTATCCTTGATGACACCGTTGGAATTTAAAAGGCGATGGCCAATCAAATGCATTTCTAATTAAGTTTTTTCAATATTGACATGAATCACGTTTTGACTTAAAAACACAAAAGGGGATCCAATTTATCTGTTTTTTGAGAAATCTTTAATTTTTAATTTATATTAATAGAAAATGGGTTACCATTTCATCATTTTATTTTTAAAGTTTTTCTCACTAATCATCTCCCTTTATTTCCTAAAATGATTAATGAATGAATAGTTTCTTACGTCAAAAGCCTTAAGACGTGAATTTTGAGTTGGGTGTGGATCTTACGTAAAAACCGGTTACTCTTCGTCTTAATCGGATCCCATGTCATTCAAAAGCATTCGTCATCGAAACCGTAATTCCTGATTCAACTATTATCGCAAATTTGCTGGGCAATTTTTACAAACAATTATTTGATTTCATGTCAATTCCTAATTCTTAATTCCACTAACTATCGGCGTAAATCTATGAGTATGTCAATTTTCCTCATCTTCCGTTTTTCATGAACTTTTCTTGATTTGTTATCAATATATGGATTTATTATATGTTTAAGATTTCACACCATAAATATTTAAAATTTACATAAACAATCCCATGTGTTTATAGTTTATACGTGGGGTATTAGGCTAGTTTAAATTAAAACAAAACCTAAAAACTCAAAATTATCTGATATGTATATTTGTTTTTTCGTGTGTTTTAGACATATGGTAATTTCACAATTTATTTGAGTATTCTATAATTTTTTTTGAAAGTGAAGTGTTTTTTTAATAATTTCAGCTTATATCAAGGTTTTGGTGCATTTGCCACATAAATTCTAATTAGATCAAAGGTTTCGTCCCGTTACATGCCTCTAAGTGTGATTGTCCGACTTAAATCCATTAGGTCCAGTTTGTTTCGCAGAATTCAAAGTAATGGAATTGATTTTAATTTCATTCAGCCTATTTATGGAATGAATTTTTCATTATTTGAAGAAATGTAAACATTCCAACAAATGAGATTTCATTCAAAAATAAGTTTACCAAACGCAATATAATATGGAATTTGATTTTAATTCCATTCTATTTTTTCGAATTCTGTAAAACAAACTGGACCTTAGAATGTTTCAATATTAATATTATTGCATTTTGGTTTTGTATTATATGACTTTATGATTATCAAATTGGCATGTTTAATTAGGCTGTAGAATAATGCAAACCCCGTAGGTATTTTGTATTACATTGATAACTATTTATAGAATACAAAGGGTACAAGAGAAACCCTAATATGAAACCCTAATGGGCCCTAGCCTGTCTATACAATAGGGCTGGGCCATCCTATACTAAACCCTAATCTATATTCTCTAATACTCCCCCGCAGTGAGAGCGGTAGAAGATCGGACGCTCTCATTGGAGCGAAAAATACAATGAAAGAAATTAAATACATCAGAAAAAAATATGTAGAAAAGGACAAAGATATATAGAAAAGAATATAGATATATAGAAAAGAACACTCCATGGCAGCAAGGCGGTCGGCCAAAGAGGGCAGCAAGAAGAGCGGCAGCGGCGGTAGGAGCTACGACTGCAGCGGCAGGAGCTACAACTATGGCGGCGGCGGCAAGAGGAGCGGCGGCTACGGGCGGCGACGGTAGGAGCTATGACTGCAACGGCAGGAGCTACAACTACGGTGGCGGCAAGAAGCGTAGCGGCGGCAAAGGAGAGAAAATTAATAAGATTTTATTTACAGTGCGTCCCCGGGGCAGGACGAAAGGGT
>JAUEJL010127383.1:0-11479 GCA_032274825.1 Drosophyllum lusitanicum | reverse complement strand
AATGTCTGTCTTCTACTATCAAAAAAATCCTTTACATCTTGTGGTTATTTATTTAAACTAGCATTTTACCTAAAAAATACGGTAGGGTATAATATATTTTCTTATAAGATGTTAAATCAATATTTTTTTATAAAAGACAAGAAATTGTTATTAAAAAGTCTTAAAGATGGACATAATAAGGTACAAAGAACACAACTTAATTACAAATACCGAACTCGAAAAAATGATCAAAATACACAAGAGGTATATGAACAAAACAAAAATGAAACAAAAAAGATATCTCAAAGCTAAGTAAATAAAGGAATCACACAAATTTCTTAACAAAGAATAACAAACATAAATTTTTAAAGGCCTTGATCAAAATGCACACCAAATCTAGGCGCTCTTTATTAATTTATTATTTTTTGTAGAAACCAATAGTACGGAGTTGAGATGTTAAATTAAATTGTTGCTTTTTAACCAACTTAAAAGGAGAAAGTAGTTATCAATTTTTGGTTTCATGCTTAATCGGTTTAGTTTACCAATAGTTGAAATATCAAGATATCGACACTTTTAGATAACCTTAACTTTATAGGTAAATATTATAATATAAAATCGTAAGAGGTAAAAAAGCTATTAAAACTTATAGATAAATATATAATTCTAATCAATTTTTTATAATATATATTATAAGTCTTTTGATTTGTGTTTTATAGTTGAGCATAATATTACCAAATAATTTAAAGATATTTATATATATGATTTAGTGAATTTTCTATTTATGGATTCACTTAAGAAAACTTACTTACGCAAAAGATTATTATAATAAAAACAATTAAAATATATACAAATAGATCATTATAATAAAAACAATTAAAATATATAGAAATATATATATAAGGTGACGTTATGGAGAAACACTTTTAAAGTATGCACAAAAGAGAAAATATGGGTAAACATGGTATTTAGCATTTTGTTCACTACTCCTCACGCTCATAACTGTCTAAAGAAAAATTAATTTCATATCTAAATCTTAAAATCAAAATTATTCAACAATATTAACTATTTAATTGAATAAATTACACCACTAGATTCAGAATTTTATTCTCTTCTTTGCCTATTTTTTTAAAGATTTGTATGCATTGATTCATTACATCATTCATGTAGATAAACACTTCCATCTATAGGTATTAAAAATGTAAAAAAGAAAAAGAATATACTAGAAAAAGGGATTTTTCCGGTCAGTCGGAAAATACCGACAGATTTATGATGAAATTCCATGGTGGAGTAGCTAAATATATAACAATTATATAACGATGGATTACCAACCGACGGTTTTCCGACAGCAAATTCGTTGGAAAATATTAACATTTTCTAACGAATTTATGACCAAATTCGAAGGATGGCATACTTAACTATATAACGACGTATTTTTGAATGATTTCCCACAAATTATAATCCATAGGAATTCCGTCGATAATTCCAACAAATTTTGAACGAATGGTATATATATACATATAACCACGGATTTCCTATAGATTTTTCGTTGGATTTTTAACAAATAGTGATTCCTAGCAAATTCGTCCGAAAATATTAATTCTTTTTGATTGATTTCCTATGAAATTTTGAGGATGGCGTAGCTAAGTATATAACGACGGGTTTCTAGTGAATTTTCGACTTATTTTTCGACAAAGTGTGATGGCGTAGGAAATCCGTCGAAAAATTCCGACAGAATTCTAAACGAAATTCCGAGGGTAGAATTGCTAAGTATATAACGACGGAATTTTAAATCCGACGAATTTTTGACAAGAATTTTCTATAGGAAAATTCGTCCGATAGTGGTTTAGCTATATAATGATAGATTTCTGCCCGATTTTAGGTTGATTTCCCATTAATAGTGATCCGTAGGAAATGCCTAGAAAATATAAATCCTTGGGGCGGAATAGCTAATTATATAACGATAGATTTATAACGGATTTCGTATGGATTTCTGACATATATTGATTAGAAGGAATTTTGTTCGAAAATATAAAATCATCCCGAAAGGTTTCGACAAAATTTCAATGGTGGAGTAGCTAATTATAAAACGATGTCCTTATGAAATATGTAGGAAGTTATACTTTATTTGTTTTGACCGAAAGTGACCACTCAAATTTCGTTAGAAAAATATAAAACTTTCTGATGGTGTTTGACGAATGTGATTATGATTGACATCCTTTGACCAACTTTGGTTGAGTATGTTTGTGATTTACCTTGACTTGTAATATTGTATTGTGATTGACTTATATTAACAATTTTGATCGTGAGTTAATAGAACGACATAGATGTTTCCTATTTACCATAAGTGACCAAATATGACTATGACACTACAAATAATGTCCATCTATTAGCATACAAAAAGTGCCACAAAAAACAAAAAAAGTACCGCTAAAAACCACTTTGGGAATCATTGACACAAAAAAAGTGTCACTAGAAGCGTTATTACTAAAGCCTTTTAGTGGCACTTTTTTAGTGTGTCGCTGCAACCTTTTAGGCTTTTAGTGACACTTCTTTTTACCACAATAAACAAAAAGACATTTACCGCACAAGTTTATGCCGGTATAAACAATTGCTATTTTAAAAATCAGCACTATTGGTGGCACTTAACTTTTGCCACAAAATCACATTATCTGTCACTATTAACGATGTTGTTTATGGTGTTATTTGTCATTTATTATAATATTTATTTATTCACACTATAAAATGAAAACAATACTATAAGACATAAAAATCATTATTACACCACTTTAATTAAAAGTTCAATCTTATGCCAAATATGTATTAACAAATGTCTAGCTAGTAAGTACCAAACAAGTCTAAATATCAAATATAAAACACATGAAACTAACAAATGTTTGAATAAAAACTTCAAACTTAAACAAGCTCGTGAACTACTTTCTCAATCTTCATGCACGCTAAATGATCCTCACGATAACTGTTTCTTATCGGTGGTACTACCGTTTACCACTGTTTAAAAAATAAAGACATTTCAATAAGAACACAACATGCAAATAATAAATTGACTACTAATAAAATCTCCTGATAACTACATCTAACTACACATCAATCTCATTACATGAAGGCACAACAAAGGACACCTACATCCGACTACAAATCTACAATTGAAAAACATCTGGAAAAAAAAATTTACCCGTTAGTCAACCGGACCCATTAATAGTATAAGAAAACCTCTTATTATACATAACCGACCTGTTACCCAACCGAACCAAAATTGAATTGCACTCTGTTCAGTTATTGAATTATCACCGTTAACTCCAGCTCACCATGGTTTATAATATTACTCACAAATTACACATGATGGTGTATTTAGATATTATAAAAGCTTCATATAATAAATTAATTTTAGATAGGTATGTGGTATTCATCTTGTATAAGTTAAGATTATTACCTGATTTGCTTCCTACATCATGTGTAAAGGATTCCACTTCATCTAGTCAGCGTATCTTGCGTCCCCCGGTAGTCCATTTTTTTCTTTAACTAATTCATTCTTGCAAAATCAATGATTAGAATTTTAATTAATTCTTTCATAGATGCTCTCTTAACAGGGTTTATCCTTTGAGTACATTATCCTAGCGCAAATATAAGGGACATAAATATATGTATTTTTCACCAAGTCATCCTAGCACATAAAGAAGATATATATAAGATCACTAAAACATAAAAAACAATTGCCTTTATTCGATATCTATGAAAGAAGTTCAATAATCCAAATTTCATTAGCAAGTAGGCCTAACCAGCTTACAGTCTTGCTTTCCACATTCATGCTCCATTCATCAATTGCTAGAATGACCTTTTATTATGAGACCAGCAGCAGAGCCCTGCATACCCACAAGAGAAAGATGGTAACTAACAATTAAAAACTAATAACTCGATGTAAATATAAATATTTATGAATTTATCCTTACCTTATCACCTATATTAAGAGGTACTACATCACCTACAATGACTTCATTATTTATAGAAAATGATTCATATATTCTTGAATTAAGGCAGTATTTAGTTAAAGAACACCCCTACCCAAGCAAAATCAAACAATTGCACGCGGTCAATGAGCATTTCAAAAGCATTAGATTTATATCTTACAATAGCATTTCAAGTGCATTTCAAACTTGACATGGCTTTGACAACATTTAGCAGAAAAATCTTGTCTTTTTCACGTATTACATTGCTTACATTAGCATGAGTAGGCTGTGAGATTGTTGATTGGTGCCAAAGCCAACTTTCTAACTAATTATCATCATACCAAGCAGATATAAGTTTACACCTTAGCTGTAATAAATCCATTTCATAAACCTGCAATAGCAGAAATGGGTTGGTAGATGATACATATTAAGAATCTCATGTAAACAAAAGGTTACAAGCAAGTAGAGTGATACAGGCAAGTCATGAAAGCCCCCCAAGAAAAAAGTCCAGTAGCAGATATGTATAACATATAACATTAAGGAATTTTAATGATAAAATTAAGGCATATCTTACAATATTAGACAACTCTTCAAGAACATAATTAACCTTTTCAGAAACCTTTCGATTTGCACGCACATAACCACCGTAATATATATGCCCCCGTCGGCTGCTATACTCAATAACAGCCAGAAAAATATTAACCCACAGGTGTCGGCGAGCAGATACCGGCTGATCTCCACCGAAAAATAGCAGCACCATCATGGCCACATGAAACACCGCAGATAGTTTTCCCATCACGGCCACCACGAAACACCGCAAAGAGTTTTCCATTCCTTGGAAGTATGATTTTGAGAATTAGATGAAGCGAGGATAATTGTCGAGTTGGAAGATTAGGATTTAGGGGGTAGATTGGTAGTGATGAGGGAATGGGGTTAATGTGGCAAAATTAGGGCACACATTTGGGCATTTGGCCATTTGGGTACCGCCACTTTTTTTAATTTTTTTCATCTATGGAGGGAATGGTAATAGTTAGGAGGGAGAATTAAAATTTAAGTCATTTTTTTTTCAGTTATTAACGTAAGTTAGTTAAAAGTTATTATCTTATTAAGTTAATAAAAAGTTGGGAATTTATGGTATATTAGATTTTTATGCCACTATTAGTGTTATATATTAGTGGCATAAAAAATATAAATGTCATTAAAACCATTTATTTCTTTAGTGAAATATACAAAGTGCCATTAGAAATATCAAATAGTGACATAAAAGTTTAGTGCCATTAAAACTGTATGCCACTATATGGCATTTTCTTTGTAGTCTAATTTTTTTATTATGATTAATCATGATTTTGAATAACCATGATGAGTATAGTTGAACATCAACTTATGAACATGCTATTTTCAACTACATATAACGGTAAATGATTAGTATATTATACTACTATGTTTAATTATGACTAGTGTTTTACTTCATCATTTCAACCAAGTAATTGAATAAATTACATCACTAGATTCAGAATTTTTATTCTTGAAACCGGTCTTTGCCTATTTTCTTTTTTAAAAGATTTGTATGCATTGATTCATTACATCATTCATGTAGATAAACACTTCCATCTATAGGTATTAAAAATGTAAAAAAGAAAAAGAATATACTAGAAAAAGGGGTTTTTCCACCAATAAAATCAGTCAGAAAATACCGATAGATTTATGATGAAATTCCACGGTGGAGTAGCTAAATATATAACAATTATATAACGATGGATATCCGACAAATAGTGATTAGTAGCAAATTCGTTGGAAAATATTAACATTTTGTAACGAATTTATGACGAAATTCGAAGGATGGCATACTTACTATATAATGACGGATTTTCGAATGATTTCCCACAAATTATAATCCGTAGGAATTCCATCGATAATTCCAGCAGATTTGAAATGAATGTTATATATATATATATATATATATATATATATATATATATATAACCACGGATCTCCGATAGATTTTTGGTCGGACTTGTAACAAATAGTGATTCCTAGCAAATTCGTCCGAAAATATTAAATCTTTATGATTGATTTCGGATGAAAGTTTGAGGATGGCGTAGCTAAGTATATAACGACGGATTTCTAATGAATTTCCGACTTATTTTTCGACAAAGTGTGATAAATCCGACGGAAAATTCCCATAGAATTCTAACAAAATTCCGAGGGTAGAATTGCTAAGTATATAACGATGGAATTTTGACGGATTAAATTCGACAAGAATTTTCTATAGGAAAATTCGTCCGAGAATATTAAATCTTCCTCACAGAGTTTCGATGAAACTCCGATAGTGGTTTAGCTATATATATAATGATAGATTTCTGCCCCGATTTTAGGTGGATTTCCCATAAATAGTGATCCGTAGAAAATATAAAATCTTTGGGGTGGAATAGCTAATTATATAATGATAGATTTATGACGGATTTCGTATGGATTTCTGATACATATTGATTAGTAGGAATTTTGTTCGAAAATATAAAATCATCCCGACAGGTTTCGACAAACTTTTAAGGGTGGAGTAGCTAATTATGGAACGCTGGATTTCTAACTAAAAGTGGTCCTTATGAAATATGTAGGAAGTTATACTTTATTTATTTTCACCAAAAGTGACCACTCCAATTTCGTTAGAAAAATATAAAACTTTGTGATGGTGTTTGATGAATGTGATTATGATTGACATCCTTTAACCAACTTTGGTTGGGTATGTTTGTGATTGACCTTGATTTATAATATTGTATTGTGATGGACTTATATTAACAATTTTGATCGTGAGTCAATAGAACGACATATCACTATGTTAAGTGACCAAATATGACTATGAGTAACTTTTTTTTTATTATGATTAATCATGATTTTCAATAACCATATTGACTATAGTTGAACATAGTCATCAACTTATAAACATGCTATACTAACCTTTTCAACTACATATAACGGTAAAATGATATAGTATTATTATATACTATGTTTAATTATGACTAGTGTTTTACTTCATCATTTCAACGAAGTATGTCTATGAATGACCAAGTATTACTGAGTGAGTACAATTTTGAGTGGCAATGGTCGAACAAAAATGTTAGTCTCAACTTGACCGATTCGAACCTAATCACGTTAAATTTAATTGACCTTGAGTTGCTCTTTCGATAATATTAGACTATGATATACTTGATTTCAACAAACCATGGTAGCGAGACCAAATTAATTGTTATCCAACATGTGTGATCATATATAACCATGTCGATTAACCGTGGTCATGTTTGATATTGACCTATTCATTCCAAATACTTTTTAAGTATTAACATTAGATTCAATAGTATATGAAAATTATTATTTATAATTTTTGAAAAATTAATTTATTTCATTTATAGTTATTATTCTGATATGAGGAATACATTTAACTACAATCGAACTTTTGATTTAAACGAGTTTTTGATAGTCCATAAGATGCGCTAGATGAAAGCAAATTAATACATTAGCTTATTGAATGTATCTCATTTATTTTTCTTTTTAAAAAAGAATGTCAGTTAATGTTATCTAAGTTTCAATTGTTAAAAGTTGATTTTTAACTAGAAAAACCACATACTATGTAATTTATTAGAACTTAATAACGTAGTCACATTGATCCAAATCAAACACTTGTTTTTTAGACAAAATTACGCAAGTACCCCTGAATTTCCACGCCGAGTTGAATCAGTTGTAACGCCAAATTCTGGTGTTTTTTCTTTCTTGCGAGAAATTCAAAATCTCACAACTATGTTAAATCGAGAGATGAAGACACATAATTACGGAATTACCCCTAGATATGTCACGAAAACTTACCCATTTTCTTTGTGAATTGATATATATATAGTAATTATTAAATTTAATAAAAAAACGTTTGAATTAGGGTTAATTATTTTTAATAATATGTAATGATTTTGTTAAAATTTTAATTAATATATCAAATATACTTAAAAGATAAACTTTATATGCAAAATTTAGTACTACGTACGAAATTTTGAAATATATTATTAAAGAAAAAAATTAAGTTATTTATTCCAATTTCTAGGTTTCCCGTCCCTCTTTTCTTAGTTTCAGTTACAGCAAACACATCGGATCACTCTAAAAACCCTAGCCGATCTACAACCACCACAAATCGTTACTGCCGCTGCTGCCCAGAGCCAACCCTCATACCACAGCCGCCCGCCGCTCACCAGTAATGCAGTCGCTGAACAAAGCCATCCATTGCTGCTGACCCAATTTTGGTTCCACTTGGTTTTCATCTTACTTCATCACAAACCCAACAGGTAGACTATCCTTGCACCTTGTCATACTTTTTAGTTTATCACACTACAAGAAACAGGGCGATTTCCGGCGGCAAAATCCGTCGGAAAACAGCGTTATAGACGGATTTCAGACGGAATAAGGTCCTTGAAGAAAGGGGCCTCGGAAAACGGTTTCCGTCGGTTTTCCGACAGATTTTTTCGACGGTTTTCCGACGGACTCGTTTTCAGACCGATTTCAGACGGACACGCTTTCAGACGGATTTCTTTCAAACAAACACATTTCTGACGGATTTCCGACGAACTGCATTTTCCGACGGATTTTTTAGACAGAATTTCACTTTATAGTTACTAGATTGTAGTTGATTATTTAACTATAGAATTTTCACTTTATAGTTACATTAAGAGTAGATCTACCAGTTTGTAGTTGTCGATTTACTTGCAATCGGGGGATACCGGTCGACGACTAACCACGTTGAAGAAGCCAAATGCGATGACTATAGGTCGAAGGAGAAGGTCAGGAGACAATTGCAGACCCTCGACTTTGGGTGATTAACGGAAACTTCTTTCAATCGATTGATTATTTAACTATAGAATTTTCAATTTATATTTAGCACTCGCATACCGATTCGCACAATATCGGTTGAGGCCATTATGTATGGCAGGCCAATCATGTTGGCTACATCAGATATATGTCGAAAAAAGCCTAGAACAAAAAACAACAAACAACCCAAATGGACCGGTTGGGTCGGGTAAAAAAACAGTTGCTAACAGCTCCACATTATATATAGTTATAATAATTAAAAATTCACCGGCAGCAAATATTCCCACATTAATAAATGCAAACAAACCCGCATTAATCTTTATTCTTTTGATTTGACCCATTTGATGTTAAGAACAATATACACAGACCCCATTATTATTATCAACAAACAACCCACATTCTACACATATTAATGTATATTTGTATAATAGAATAAGATATAATGCATTCAGATGAGTTGTTCTTAACATCAAATGGGTCAAATTAAAAGAATCAACTACCAAGTTGTTCTATTTTTAATGTATTCAAAATAAATATTAATGTGTATTTGTAGAACATATAAGATAGAATGAAGTCAAATTGGTTGTTTTTAACATCAAATAGGTCAAATCATAAGAATCAACAAACAACCAAACAAGTGAGTTGATTTGGGCTGTTCTAAACATCAAATGGGCCAAATCAAAAGAATCAACTAAGAGGTTGATCTATTTTTAATGTATTCAAAATAAAGATTAATGTACATTTGTAGAACATAAAAGATATAATGAAGTCCAATTGGCTGTTTTTTAACATCAACTAAGTCAAATCAAAAGAAGCAACTAATGGGTTGTTGAGTTGTTCCACTTTTAATGTATTCAACATAAAGAATTGAGTTTAGCAGAGATATGTGTTGGATGAAAGTGACATGAGAAGAGGTAAAAACTCTATGTCCTCTTTGTCACATGATGGCAGGTTAATAATGGAACAAGGCTTGGAAAAACTTCATCTAAGGGGTTCTTTGACTTTACTTCTAAAATTTGTTATGTGATTATTGCGACTTGAGGTCACAGTAATTAGTTTTTATACCTTAAATTGTAAATTAGCTTTTGGTCTACATGAGTCTTGACATCTATATCAACATACAAAGTTTTTTTCAATATAGTAAATCATTTATTCTTCTGTATATGATTTAAAAACAGCACAATAAGCCTTGTTATTAAAAAACACCATTAACATTAACTTATTCTATAAAAAAAGAATACCACCAACATTTGAATAAACAATAGCACCTTAATTCTGAATAAATAAAGACATCTACTTATGTATAAATGCAAAAGAGCATCTGTGTCATTTGAATAATTCATAGATCCTCAAACTCATAAATCTCATACGCAGATTAGCAACAAATGATATATCATCAATCAATGACAAACAAAATAAAAATTAGAGCATACCTCAGATAATTTTGCGAAGTCAGTGAGTAAATGAAGAGCAACTATGTAATTCTGTAAATGAAGATAAAACTCTTAAGCTAGAACATGAAGTAGACATTTGATTTGCTTAAAATACAAATGTAAATTTACCTTTAGAACGTGACTTAGGGAGGAGATAAACCGCGCTATGAGGAGAAACTAGAAAAGGCTTCGCTTTTCGACTACAATAAGAACAGGCATTGTAAGAGACATTGAAAAGAAACTTAAAAATCAAAGCTATGAAATCAAATTCAAAATTATTCTGTATTTGAAATCAAAATCAAGGTTATAAATCCAAAATGTACCTGATGATTTATCCTTAAACTTCAACATTGAAAAACCCTAGCACAGATGAAATTGAATTAATCGACAGAAGAGGGTCGGTGACCATTGGGGGCAACGATGTATGTCAGCTAATTCAGATGGTGGCATCAAGCTCTAGCAATGGTGAAGAGATCGATTTAGGGAGATGCTATCATTTTTTTGGTGGTCTGGTGGAAAGGAGAAAAGGGGAGAGGGGAAAGGCACGAATGTACTGGAGAAGAAAATGAATAAGGTGTTGACAATGTGTTTTAATTGATTTATTTAATAATTGTTTAATTATATATTTGTTTTTAGGGAGGACATGTCCCCTCCAAAGATTTTTAATAAAAAAAACTATATAAACGTAATATTTTTTACCCTTTTAGACACCACTTGTTGTGTCTAAATATCTCTGAAATATTGGCACTTGTTCTGGACATGGAGGGAAAATTCCCGCTCAATTTTTAGGGTTCATATGTTGTCTCTAAATCTTGAAAATTTTTTGTTTTCATGAAAATAGAATTAGGGATAACTAGTGGTGTCAAAAAGTATGTCTTTAAACATCACAACACGTTGTCCTTAAAATATTGGTCCCTAAAAGTAACAATATTTGTAGTGCTCCATTGTCTCTCACTTCTCTCTCTCTCTCTCTCTCAGTGGAGCCCTAGAAACTCACCCTTTGGGATAAGGTTGGAAAACAGATGGGAAAAGTGTTTTCAAATATTTTAGAAAATGTTTTCTTTTTTTATTAAAAAAAGAGGATACGCCACACAAAATTGGGGCAATCTCAATTTATACCTTTTTAACAAATTTCTAATTATAATAGATATTAATTGTCACACAAGTGTTACTTAGTTAACAGTACGTGACATTATTTTTAATAGTTTTAAAATATTTTGAACTTTTAATAAAATTATATTTCTAAAAGATAATAATATC
>JAUEJL010127372.1:0-11479 GCA_032274825.1 Drosophyllum lusitanicum | reverse complement strand
ACCCTAAACCCTAAACCCTAAACCCTACCCTATCACTACCCTACCTTAACCCCCACCATACCCTACCCAAATATAACTGAAGGGCAATTCTGTTATTTATCACAAAAACAATCCAAATCCTTTGATTGAATTACAAAACAAACAGAATTTCAGGAATGCAAATCCTGACAAATTTTGTTAACCAAACACAGGACTGGATTCACAATCCTACCAAATGTAATCCTGCTAAAGGCAAATCCTTTGACATAATGCAAATCCCATAAAAAAATCTGCGAACCAAACGCTCCCTAAGAGTTGGTATTGAAATTTTGAACTTTGCGAGCATTGCTTGTATTCTCCACCAATACCATGTTATATAGTTTATGTGAATAAATATTGTACAAAATAAATATGAACAATAAACGATGAATATGCAAGGTTTTCCTTTGTAGCTAATCTTCTTAATCTAACCTATTGCGAATGGTTTTCTTCAATAATATGGTTTGTTTGATAGGTCAATTCACCGGTAATATTGGTATACTATAAATATATATACTTTATAATATTTTTTCCATATATAACTTTTTAATAATAGTCGTTGTAAATACTTAGACATATATTTATGATTATATAACTTTTATATGCAATTTGCTATAATTAATTAATTATCATATATTTATGATTGTATGTTGCTTTTTTTCGTGATGTTTTCCATTGTAAAAGATTAATAACGTTAAAGGCGATGTTAATCATACTACGTAATATATTTATCTATTAATTGCACAATAACTCGAAGAATAGTGATTGAAGAATAACTCGGTTAATAATCTTAGTATATAAATCCGATAAATCATTTTCGTCGATGATTTTAAATAAAAAAAATATTAAAGCAATTCAAATTAACATACAATTATGGTCGGTAGATTCGAGAAACAATATTGATCATGACAGTAAGTTTAAATTAATTAGTTTATTGTAATTTATATCCTTAATTTTGCTTTAAAATTTCATTAACTTTGATATATAGGTATTGAAAATCTTCCAAAGGTTAAAACGATTAGTGACTTAAAAATGATGATCGAATCATCATAAAACATATAGAATGAAATTAAATCTATTGTACTTTATGTAAATATTGAACAAATTTCTAATTTGAAATTAAACGTACCAGATATATCATGTAAAGGAATCCGTAAACTTTTTCTATCATTTTCAATTGATATTGAATTGTTATTAATAGAGTTGTTATGTGTAGAATGAATTATCCTTGATTTCTTCCTTTCTTTTGAATATTGTCCGAATAAAAGTCACTTTGGAGCAGACGAAGGAGGTTGTTTATTCTCCATAATTAATAGCTATAAAAAAGAAAAACAACATATTATATTAGCATATGTGAATCGCTTTCATGAAATGTAAACAAAACTTATTTACCTTAAGAACAATAATGAAATGGTACAATTTGATCGACAATGATTCTTTGAATATTAATAATTTAGTATGTTGATTTTTCTTCTCTTTTTTCCACCGTGGATACAAATATGGTGATTTAAAGTTATTTAAATTTTAATTTGGTTTTAAATAAATATTTGGCGGTGATTTTCAAATTTTAGAATTTTCAAATTAGTTGTAACTAATCTAACATTTCTCATAATTAGTTACTATATAACAAACTAATCTATTAATCTAAAAAAACCAGAATAATTGGTCAATTAGTTATTAGTTATAGAAATTAAAATAAATTTTAATTTGGTTACATAAAATCTAAATAATTGAGGCAATAAGTGACGTAAGCTTGTGATTTTTTTCGAATTCTGTTAATTTTTTAATTAAAAAGGAATGTTATGATTGGTGGAAAGTTTGTTTTTGAAAAAGATACTGACATCATCAGCCTTTTCTTTTAATAAGGTTATAAGATAGAGATGCTAACCACAGTCTCTATAGCTGTGGATAAAAGTAAAAAAAATATTATGATTTCTAAAAATAACAATCATAACTCATGTTTTGTAATCAACCTTCCATGTTTATAAAAAAATCCACATCGATCATCTTCTGATTAGTATTTAAATTTTTCATATATGATATACGATTATTATTTTTAAAAACTAAAACCATATTTTATTACTGTTATCAACAGTATTCAGAAATTATATGAGAAGTTTTTTTTATAATGAAAATCAATTAATTTTAGTTTTTTATTTTTAGAAGCTCCGTTAACCACGACATATATATATATATCTTGCGTATAAGAGCAAAATTACCATTTTACTCGTAATATTATAACAAATTACTCTTTTATTTTTCTTTTTATTTGTATTGATTTAATACAAACAAACTAGCATGTTAATATATAATTACCAATGATTAATATTTCTAACGTTACATTTAATTAATTAGTTAATGTTTTAAAAAGAATTCCGCTGGACCGTTGCTAGACCACCAAAATATCAAAGTGGAATTCAAAAGGACATCGATTGACCCAGTGAAAATCAAAAGGAATTTCTTACTCGATCAAAATGTTAAAAGAAAAAAAAAAACTTTTCGGGCGCTATGAAATCCTCAAAGAGAGACAACTAAAACCCATACAACACATCTTCAAGAATCGATAGTAAACTTTACTTGTATGCAAAAAATAAGTTTTGAGAGAAAATTAGATGGCTATGGAGTGTAATCAGCAAGGGTTCATCACCAATATACCTTTATGGAGTCTAGTGAGATGGTAGGAGATGGTGTGTTCGAGGGAGGGAGAGAAAGTACGTAAGAAGTGATAAAGGATATAGTCGATTCATGGAGCATGGATTCGAGAGAGGGAGAATATATATATAATATATATATATATATATGAAAAAGTTTAAACGAGAACTGCGAGAACTATTTGTAACATCATTAATGACTTATTAATAGGGGTATTTTGACCATTTATATATTTTTCTCAACCGTGAATTGCGTCCGGATGGACCGTCATTAATGTGCGTGACTTGATTTGCCTAAAATACCCCTTATTAATACATCATTAATGAGTCAATCATTAGTCATTAATTAATGAGCCAAAAACAAGCCGCTAAAATTATTAGCCATTGATTTATTTTAATCAAGGGTCAAAATTGGTTCTCGCAATTCTCATATGAAAAACAGTTCTCGTTTGATCTCTCCCATATATATATATATATATAGTAATGATCCACATAGTCTTACTCTTAAACATAGAACTCAAAGGCCAATTCTCAACCACTCATTTAAAAAGGAAAAATAGGAATTGCAAAAAAAATCTCAAGCCTACGCCTCTCCTCAAGGCTTCCCAAAAGTTTTCTCTTTTAATTTTTTATTTATCCATTAAATCTTTAAATGACCATAACTATTTTAATTTTGAGCAAAAAAATTATACCGATTTACTCATTTTTTAATCCTTTTTCAAATAAGATCACTTTTTCCATATTTCTGAAAATTTTATTTCGAAAATGCAAACTATATGAAAATGATACCAAGATGTTATTGAATCTTGTGAATTCTTATCATTTTCGGCTAAAATGTTATTATTTTCAACCGGTGGCTTGAAGTTATCATTTTCGGTGGCTGAAAAATGTTATCATTTTCAATTGGAATTCTTATCATTTTCGGCTGAAAAATTATCATTTTCGGGTGGCTAGAAGTTATCATTTTCGGTGCTGAAGATCATTTTCGGCTAAAATTATCATTTTCGGGATGGAAGTTAAAAAGAAATGAAGGGGTGAAATTCATGTGGTGGAGGATTCCCATAATACCCTTCCTTCTATAATTAAATCTTATGATGTTTACTTAATTACAAAAAAGTCATTATTAGATCTTGACCATTGATTTAAAAAATCTAATGATCTAGATTTGGCATTTGGGATCTATGTTTAAGCATATGACCTTTATTGATCAATTTTCTATATATATATATATATATATATATATATATATATATAGTGGTTTATGCGAAAAATATTTTTTTACGAAAATGCGAGAAGTATTTTTAGTCTTTAGATTATTTGATCTATGATTGTTATCACATATGTTATTTTTGTAATTAAAACAAATTTAAGTGGTAAAAGTTTAAATACAACAAGGGTAATTTAGGCTTTAAACAACACCTAATTTCTCCCTCCCTCCCTCCCTTTCTCTCCTATAACCCCATGTCCCACTCACCACCGATCCTCAAACCCTAGCCCCAAATTTGAAATCTCCAGGTCATCGCTGATGCTGACAACCACCGCTGACCTCCATCGATTACCGCCCATCTTCACGCCAGTATCCTTTTTCCTTTCAATCTGCTCTAATTGATCTCTCTGGCCTTGATTGTTCTCTCAAACCACCACATCATAGCACACCACCTTCGCTCTACCATCCATAGAACAATCTTTCTCTCTTTTCTCGTCGAAGTTTGTCAGCACTATCACAACCTGCTACCATTTCCAACCCACCATCCATGTAGAGCGATCGAGATCCCGTACTCCATGCCGTCTTTGTCACCCACAACCATCATAGCCTTTGAAAAACTTAATGCCATTGTTATCACCGACAAACTTAATGCCACCCCTGCTCGTCCATTTTTCCTTTCTGCTAGCCGTCGACTCCTTCTCCCCTTACTGACACCACCCTCTTCAATCTTCCGCCATCATCAAAGCAGGTTACCGTCATCACGAAAAGACCATAGCCACAGCCTCAATAGAAAAAATAATCATAGTGAAATTTTTAGTGAGTAACCCTAAAATGGCTGTCACCCAAAACCTTCATCTCGTTTCTTTTTCCTTTTATTTTTTCTTTTATCCTAAAATGAATAATTTCTTTTTTCTATTTTTTTCCTTGTATCCAACTGATTCTTTTTATAAAATTTCTATAGCTTTGTGTATTGACATTGAAAGTTATTTTTTATTTTAAAACAGGTATTATCGGGTAAAAAGTCTTTAATTGTTCTATATTCACTCACTATTGAACTTGTACTTCGGGGGACTTTCTATATGATTACTACTCACAATCTTTAATTATATTTTTTAATATTTGTTAATCATGAACGTGTATTATGTTGTTCTGTTAAGGTGTTTATTAGTGAACACAGAGTTTTGTTGCTCAATAGTATACTGGGTTTAAAAAGTTTATTAATGATTTTGATAATAATTGGAGTATTGGACGTGGTAGTGTTCACTACACTAGTAAACACCGTATATAAAATGAAAATAGTCAATGATAAGACAATTTAGGTTTTTCTTACTTAAGATTTTCTTTTTTCATTATTCATAAATGAACACTGATTAATTATAAGAATTTGGTAAAATTGTTCACGTATGTTAAAAGATTTGTGTTTTAGGTGCACAAAAGTCTTTGATTTTTTCTGTTCTATATCGTTGTTCATCAATGAATAGTAAGAGATTTTCAAAATTTTTTTTATTTAGTTCATTACTGAACTTTTAAAAGAATGGATTTTGAGTAGGTTCATTAGTTTAAGTCAATAGTTGGTTCGTTAGTGATTAAGTAAGAGGTTTAGTTTTTTAATTGGTTCATCGGTGAATATTTGAAATAAATAGTTATCTATATTGGTTCATTAGTAAACTTTCGAAAGAAAAAACAAGTTAGCGGATTTAACTTGTTCAATAATTAAAATATATAAGTAAATCACTAAAAAACAATAATAATTCTGAAAGTTTAGAATTACAAAGTTTGATGATTTTTAAATTATTTATTAATAAATTTTTGTTTAAATAATGACAAAAGAAATTTATAAATAAATTCACTATACAACCTTACCTTTAAACACCGGTAAACAATCAATGGCTGAAATTGTTTGGGCAAACTACATCAAAATACAATGAATTATAGCTAAGGTACCATTGTATACAACCAACTTTAAAATTAAAAAAAAATACAATCAACTTGCTTATTCATCCCGTTATATACAACCTTACCTTTAAACACCGGTAAACAACCACTTACATACTTTTTTTTTTACTTTTTATCCTAAAAAAAAATAAGAAAATATGATATTTTCCTTTTGAAGTCATGAATGCACACCAGGTCTTCAATCTCAACATTGTTTATGATTTCTCCCAGTCAAGTTTTCTAGCCTTTTCAGACCACCGCCACTTCAAACCACTGCCGAGTTCATATGGTAACCATAGACTCCGCTTCAAACCACCATCACTGCCGTCGTCGCCGCTTCAAACCACCACCACAATCGGTTTCTGGAGTTTGATGGTTTGATTCATCATATGGTAACCACCACCGCCACTTCAAAGCACCATCACTGCCGCTGCTGCTTCAAATCACCACCACCATCGCCTTCATGTTTGATTCTTTAAGATCTCGATTTAGGGTTCATGGTGCTTCAAACCACCACCACCACCGGCGCCACCTTCAAATTACCACCACTACTACTCGATTAGGTTCCAATTTCCGATTTCTGCACTCTACTTCATCTGGTTTGATTTCTTGTTCTTGTTCAAATGACTTTTCATGTTTTTGTTTGAATGGGTTTTAAGGTTGCATTTTGCCTTTAAACTTACATTTTTAGATCTAAATGTGTTTGTAATTTTGTTTACAGATCTGAGTTAGGTTTCAAAATTGCATTTTTCCTTAAATCCACAGTTTGAATGGGTTTTTAATCTCGTTTCCAGATCTATATTGTGTTTTATCTTCTTTGTGGTGATTTGTTAATCTTAATCCTACATATTTGGGTTTGTTTATATTGATTGTAGTTATGGTGTTTATACATATGAAGAACACACAAGAACATATTTAAGAACACATGAACTCAAAATAAAAAATTAAAATAAAATTATAAATTATTGGATATCTGTACTTCAGGAAAACAATTGTATACAATATAGGAGTTTTAAAATTTGATTGTATTTTTTTTAAAATTTTAAAGTTGATGGTATACAATAGTAGTTTAGCTAAAGTTCATTATATTTTGAAGCAGTTTACCCAAATTATTTCATGTACTTTTTATAAATAAAACACTTTTCACATAAATCACAAGATCAAAAACTATACGTAGGGAGAGAGAGAGAGAGAGATAAAGGTGAGAGGGTAGGAGAGAGCGAAGACACGTGACTATGCAAGAGAGGAAGGTAGTTCTTATTTTTTTTATTTTTAAATTATGAAAAGACTATTGTGTCCTCATATAACATAAGATGATAAGAGTGTTTAACGAAGCTCTTTAACATCTGTTCAAATAAAGAAGTGGAGTTTCTGACTTTCTGAAATAAAAGGTTTTATAAACTTAAATGACGAAACTTGTAACTTTTTAAATCATAAAGAGATAATGGGGTAAGTAAGTCCTTTTTTAATCATCTTACAAGTGTACTTCAAAATCAAAATAGAAGATGAAAAAAAAAGTAATTATTACATGTGTTATTATTTAGTAAAAGATCGATTTTTATCCTATATTTTAAAATATCATATTTAATCAAATTCTTAATTTTATTATTTAAAATATTTTGTAATTATTTAAAATTCTTTTTAATTATAACCAATAAAGCTTTGACATTATTGCCTTAACTGTAACAGTAATGACCGATAACTTATACACAAAATACAATTATGTCTCCTCGTATCGTGATACTACATTTTTACCTTCACATTTCCCATTATGCATTCGTTGAAATGATATAAATCCATAATAATGTAAATCCATAACTAAAAATAAATAAATTATATAATATAAATCCATAATAATGTAAATCCATAACTAAAAATAAATAAATTATATAATATAAATCCATAATAATGTATATTACGATATTTTTTTTTCACAACAGGTCAACAATGCATGCATTCGTTGAAATGAAAAGCTAGAAAACTTTGAGGAAAAGGTTAGATCGATCAACGGCTTTGTAGTTTAGACATTCAAAATTAAGAAAGATACTTTGCCTCCATCTCCAAATTCCCATCACTCATTACATGATCGATCTCATTAATTAATTAATTAATTAATCCTCAATGTGCAACTTTTGCTACCTGCGCGCGTATACGTACCACCATGTGCAACTTTGCTTGCCTTAATTCCTCAATTCTTCATAAACACCTACACTGGCTTCCTTGTTAGGCTTTCTTCCTTCCTTATACGTACAAAACCCCCCCTTCCTTCCTTCCTTCCTTCAATTCCTGGCCGCCCCATTCATTAATTAATGTACGTCTTGTAGTATATACATACATAGTTGATCATATATAACCATATATATCAGTTTCGAATTGAATTAATTCGTGTTATTAATTATATACGAGCTTTCAAATGGAGAATTTGATTAAACAAAGAAGGTATGCGTATAATCTATCTATGATCATGGTAATTAGCTACTTAGTCAAATTCATCTCATCTGCGTTTCATACTTCTTATTTTTTTTGCAGTTTTATATTTAACCATATATATATATATCGTTTAATTTCTCACTCAGGGTTTCATTCTCAGAGTCTGGACAACCTGAAAACAAAGACTCCTTCAAAGGTTGTTTGATCTCTATTAATGATTCCAAATTCAAGAATTTTTATCGTGTTTTTTTTTAACAACAAAATTTTCATCAATCGTCCAGAATCAAATGCTGATCAGGGTCCAAACTATCTATTACAGACCCAAGCAAATGAAACATGCAATTCAAGTAAATTAGTCCACCAATTAAAAGACCATTATATATCTATATATATAGCGTTCCTGTGCATATTCTAACCCGCTTTCATTCTTCAACCATAACGATTTTCATTGTTTGAACTTCGAATATATATATATATACAAAGTTTTTTGAGCAAGAAAACACAAAACAACAGAAAGATGAACCGGCCTTTTGAAGTTGGTTTTGTTGAATTTGTAGAAATGAAGTTGTCATACGGGTTCCATCGGGGAAATAGTCAAGATTATGATGATTCCTTCAACAGCGATTCATCTGTGGCCGCCATAGCTGCTGCTACATTCGCTATACATTCATTAGAAGAAAAAATGACTTCCCAGCATCAGAAAAAAGAGAAAACCAGAGAAGAAGGTAATGCATATATGTTCTATATATAGTTTATGTATAAAAAAAAAACTATAATTTTGTTCTAGTCAAAGAACAATATTTTCATGCATAAATCATTATTCTTTATGATATTTATATCACAATAGAAATCAAAACTCGGTTTATATATGTTTTATATATGTATGATATTTATATCACAAGCTAGCTTGTTTGGGTCATAGATTTTGATTTCAATATCAAACAGAATTGACAACACCATATATATCTAGTTACAAAACAACATGCAATGTGGCTTCAACATAATTTGAAACCAAATTATGATGACTATGAAAGGAAAATGTTTTCAGTCCCAAATTAATATTGCACACTTAACTTCTTTAATTTACTGATCGATGTACGTTATCAGTTGAAGCTTCCATGAGAACAAGAACGAGCCAGGCTGCTAAAGTTTCATCGTTCGCAAGACCAAGTAGGTCTAGAGAGCCATATGTTAATAGAAATTTAAGCTTACATGGAAGTGGAAACACCAAGATTGATGCATGGGAGAAAGCCGAATTACTAAAGATTCAAATTCGGTACGAAAACTCAATCATATCTATGGATTTTCGCTTGAATATTTACCGTCTATTTATGTTCTTTAACAAATTAATGAAAAATTGCCAGATATGAAAAGAGTAACAAAACGATTCTTGAATGGGAGAATGAGAAAAAATCAAGAGCTGAACGTCGAGTGGAAGAGAAAAAGGTTTCACACTGCTATTTCTTCTTCCTTCTTTTGACTTTTCTAATTAAGGACCTTTCAACACTGAAAAAATCTTAATGATGGACTTGCATATATTATTATCATACAAAAGTCAGTTTATGGAGTAAATGGTTTTTTGTGACTTGAAACAGAAAGAATTGGATCAAAGAAGATCGATCAATTGGCAACATTACCAAAACAAACTTGCGAGGATCGATCATATAGCTGGAGGAGCGCAGTCACAAGCCGAAGAGAAAAGAAGGAAAGATGAAAAGAAGGTAAAAGAGAGGGCAAAAGAGATGAGATCGCTTGGAGTTTCATCTCCAAAATATTGTTTCCTCTGTTGATTTGACCTCTGAATCTTGAAAAAACTTGTTTGGTTTCTAAGAGTTGGATCTGTAAATGATGCTGCAATCCAAGTTAATTAAATTTCATAAATTTGACAACTTTGTGAATTAAGGTGTATATATATATTCAATATTGAAAAGCTCAAAGCTTTGCCATTTGCAAGTAGCCTAAATGTCAGGTTGTTGGTGAATAATAATGGACTGTTATATCAATGTAAAAGATGAATTACGTAGTTTTAAAATGAGGGGTATGATGGTCATTTTATTATTAACTCGTTTAGTGATTATAAGTGTGAAATCACGTATCATAAATGTTTTCAACAACAATATCTATTTCACAAAATTTAATTGGGTAGAATACTTTTAAAATAAGGATCGCTTACCCTATTACTAGCATTTTCAAAACAAGCATGCTATTGTTCAAATGGTAAATTATTTAGAAAAGTAACGTAAATGTCGAAATTTTCAAATAAAAGTAATATCTAATTTTTTTAGGCTAAGAAAAGATTCTAACAAAAAAAGTAATTGGTTACGGCCATAGTAGGCAATCGGTTACAATTGATGGCGTGGCTAATATTTTATATCAGGGCAAATTGCCGATAAAGCACAAATTTTGGCCAATAAAGATAATGCACAATTTTTGGCCAAGAAATGATACAACAACAAGAACAATACTCAATCACGTAAAAAAAATGTATAGGGAAGGTAAAATATAGATAGGCATATCTCTACCCGTAAAGTTGGAGAGACTATTTCGTGAAAAACATTCAACAGAGAGTCATACGTGACAAGCCAAATTATTGTTTAGGATAGATATTATTATAATTGTTAATATGATTATAATTATCTTTTAAAAAGTTATAAAAATTCCATACATAAATATTGGTCAAGAAAGGATAATGAATTTCAAAGTTTAACGAAAAAAGTATCATGTTTAAATCTACGTTAATTCGTGTTCATGACTTCATGTTCGTGTGTGAGCTCTCTCTCTCTCTAACATATATATTTTTAGTTTGATTTCGTATATTTGCTCGCGCCCTGACAACCTAAAACAAAGATCCGCCCTTGCATATATGCATATCCGATTACCATTTCCACCCTTAATTATTATATGAGATTATATAATTGCATCACCGTATAGGAGTGAACCCTATGAAGACTATGATGTATGTGAGTATGTCAATGGTGATGTGACTTGTTTAGTTAGGAAGAGGGTATGTAACACCTTATTTTCATACCAAAAAATTTTCATTTTTAATTACACTGCGGAAGCGATTAAATACAAAAGTATTTACAACTAATCACAAACCACTGTTTACAAAACAACTTGTTCAAATATCAGTATTACAAAAACTACGGCTCGTCACAAATACACATCAGAGGCCTAGGTGATTACTCCCCAAGCTAACCACTCTCAGCCGAGCCGCTGACTTACCAAAACCTGTAAA
>JAUEJL010127371.1:13154-23716 GCA_032274825.1 Drosophyllum lusitanicum | reverse complement strand
AGAGGGGCGGCAAGGTGGGGATGGTGGTGAGAGTCGATGACAGAGGGGAAGTTACCAAATCCAATTCCATATGTAGAGGTTACCAAACACAATGAGCCAGGTATTTGGATTCCAAATTCAAATCCTTCAAATTCCAATTCCTTCCTACATTCCAATTCCTTCAAAAAACAATCCGTGAACCAAACGCCACCTTAAGTTTTGTATGATTTTCGATTTTACCATCCCTACTTGATTATGCATTTTAGATTTATTAAAAACTTAACAAAACTTAGAGGGTTAAACCATTTTTTAACAAAAAATTAAGGGTTAAATCGTTTAGAAAAAAACTTTAAGGTTTAAACAAAAATGAGGTGTAATTTTGAGAATTAAATCATAACAAATTCAAACTTTATGGTAAAACCGTTTGAAAAAAAACCTTTATTGATTAAACCGAAACCAAACTAAAACTAATGGTTAAATCATTATTGACCATTTCATAAAAGATAAGTAGTTCAGTTTTTTAGTGGTACAATTATCTAAAACAAACAATGGTAATAATGTCATGCAACTAAATTAACATACTATCACACAAAAAATGTTTGTCAACGTTACATTACATGGGTAGCAACAGTAGCGTACAATTATATGGCATTGACACCTACTAGGCCTACTTTCGGTCCAATATCAATATACGGATTGTACACTTGTCGTCTTGCCCAATGTCTTGCGGCTCTTCAAAACCGCTTGAGATATTTAATTTATCCTCTAACACTAATTAGCCATATTGTAGTTTGATTATAGATGCGCATGTACTTAAAGTTATCAATCTTGTAAAGAAAGAGAATAACAAATTTACATTCATATTATTCTTAGGTTAGTACGATTAGTAAGTTTTGTGAAAATATTTACAAACTCGTCGTCCGTACAAGGATGACATGTTGAACAAACATGTCACTGCACGTAAACTAATCCCTGTAGCCATAAAACCCAACACCGTCCATCTTTATTCACCGTTGCCGCTTAGCAAGGATATCCTAATAGTATATTAGGTGCCTGTATTCGTAGTGTTGAAAGAAGTCGACATTTGAGTTTTCTAGTACAAAAATAGAATCTCTTTTTCTAGTACGGCTAAACACACTCCCTCAACCCAAACCTGATTCTACACCATTTTGTCTACTACGGGACTTGAACCCACATCCTTGTGAGACAACAAAAACACCATATACCGTTAGGCTATAAGCGAAGATATCACTCTTCACTTTTACGACAATACATGCGAAACAAAATTTATAAATGCATTTTATTTTATAAAAAGGGTGGTTTCTAGTGTAAATTATGTTCACAAATTAACTGCAATTATCAAAGACGATTAAAGAACACACCAAACGCAGCTACTCAGTTGACATTGATGCATTCCCATACTTTGTACAGTCGTATGGTCCGATCTGATTGGATTTTTTCTTCACCTGAAAACACATACAAAATTAACACAATCAAATATGTCCCTCTTAACTTGCAAAATATAATTTATATACCAAAGCACAAGTTTTTGATGCATAAAGTACAGTTGTTTATTTTTAAACAGCTGAACACATGCACACACTAATCTACACCGTTTGTCCACAGCGGGACTTGAACCCGTGACCATAGGTCATAGGGAACACCTTCCAATACCTTAATACCGCCAGGCTACAAGCCCTTTGGTAAGATACAATGGTTTTAAAGCATGCTTTGGGTACATAGGATATATTGCAAGTTAAGAAGGGCATATATGAAATTGTCACAAAAAATATAATCAGTAATCTTAACTGCAAATTACACCCAAAAAAAG
The DNA here is from genome assembly GCA_032274825.1 of Drosophyllum lusitanicum. Taxonomy (NCBI): domain Eukaryota; kingdom Viridiplantae; phylum Streptophyta; class Magnoliopsida; order Caryophyllales; family Drosophyllaceae; genus Drosophyllum; species Drosophyllum lusitanicum. The sequence continues at coordinate 21,906 of JAUEJL010127371.1, read as the reverse complement.
AATTTTCATAAGAAAGATGCAAGATAGAACTATTTACAGTAGGAAAATGAGTTGGGCTTTAAGTGAAACAGAAGATAAAATGGTCCATAAAACCCATCTGGCCCGCTTCTATCTCGAAGATTATTGTCTACGGTACAGTCTTAGTCTATCGTTCTTCGATATACTATTTCAGTTTGTCCCAAAATACTTGTCCACTTCTAAAAAAGTTTGTCATAAGTTGTATTTCCTATTTTACCCATAATTAGGTATCAATACTGTATATTTTATAAGGCAATGGTGTATTAAATGCAAGGTTAAAAATAACATTTTACTAACTAAACTTCGTGTTAGTTGCACATATCCTAAAATGTGTGTTTTCACTTTTAAACAATTTTAAGACGGAGGGAGTAATTGATATTACTATTTGACTAGTAAGACACAGTTGTTAGAAATATACAAACAATGTCAAGGTTAGTGGTGTCAAAACTATGAAATATTGAATTGGGTGTATGTGTTTGAATACAGGGCATGGTTGTAAATTACAGATTTCCATCCCCTACATCCCTCTCTAACTTCCTAAAATTTGAGCTAAAAGAATGAAACTTCAGGCACTGTAAGTAGAGTTGTTGATTATGTCGGTTATTGGGTTCTTCGAATTGGTTTGTTCGGGTTAGGAGATTTTTAGAACAAATTCGAAATTGACTCGAATTTGAATGGAGCCTCACGAACCGGACTCGGATTCAAATATTCAAATTAAGATCGAATTAAGTTGTATTTTATTGAAGTTATTTGGGGTAATTTGCTCCAACATGCAAACTGGATTAGGAAAAGGGTCAACAGATTAGAATTAAAGTTCAAATATCCAAAACTTGAGATTTTAGAGCAGGAATCAGAAAGCTGTGTGTGAGTGTATTGGGGTTTCCAAGTCAGGGGGGTAAAGATTCAAGGGATTTGAAAATCTATTTATGAATTTCAACTCAGGTTCAAAACCGACCCGAAAACCAAATACCAATTCAAATCAGATCATTCGAATTATTCGGTTCAAAGTTAGTTACAAAACACCCAAAATGAAAAGGATGTTGCGGAATCAGGATTCAATTTGGAGATCGATATACAATTTAGAAAATAAAAATAAAATAAAAAGATTGTTAGGATTCTAGAGTCATACCGGAGACCATGGGCTTGGTTCAGGAAGAGACTTGTCTGGGGGTGAATGTTGTACGGCACCGCATTTCATGGTAAGAATTTCCTGCAGAAAACGAAGTAAAAGATATTATGGAACTTCACTTTTTTTTTCTGCAAAAGGAATTTCCCGTTAAAGCAAGCAAGGGAGTCAAGCTATGCTCTGATGTACGAGGCCTAACCCGGGTGTCTTTTCACTCCATCTACTACTAGGCCATCATGAGATGGTTATTATGGAACTCCACTTCATATTGTTAATTTCATATGTACTACTATCACCTAAATTTCTTTTAAATATTGCAATACAATATTTTATCCCAAAAAAATATTATAATGCAATGCTTTACAATATGAAGCAGCATAGCATATGTTAAACAATGCTTGACTCACAATTGGAAATTATATTGATAATAAAATCACTCATTAATGATGCTGAAGTAAGTTAGAAGTTGTCTAACAATAAATCCTTCCTAATGGCACATGGTTCCAAACTCCAAAGTTCAGTATGAAATTAAAGATTTTGTCCATTTAAGCAACCAAGCTTGTAACACTTTAAGTTTCATGACTATGTAGAGACATGCAAGAAACTGTAAGCACGATAGATTGCTATGTATTAGTATTACATAGTATAAGTATATACTTTATTGTATAAAATCTCACTAAACTGAACTGGGTATCAAAATTTCAACGTATCTTTGATTTGGTTCCTCTTAAGGCCTCATAAGTCATCCCGCTAATTTGATTCCAAACATAAAGCTTCCATGTTTCCAGCCTCACGAGTCTATCATCAACAGAGGACTAGTGCTGACTAAGATCCACTTCCATGTCGGCAATTTCGATCACGGACCTATGGTTGGCCCTTGATATTTTTTTTTCAAAGCAAAGTTCCCCAAAATTGGGTAAACTTGCACAAATGAGAATTTTTTTTCTCGTGAAAATAGAAAACAGAAAAGAGATATCACAAAAAAGAAGGAAAAAAGTCAAGTGAATAGTGTTCCCAGCATGAAGAGTGTTGTTGCATGAACAATGTTCTCCAATGGTGAATAGTAATTTCACAACTTTTTCTTTAAACCTAAATTCTACCCACTGTTGTTAATAGCACCACTATAGCGAATAGCGTAGTGAAGCGCTAGGTGACCGCTATTAAGCATATAGCGGTAGCGATGGCATTTTGGTAAATTTTTATTTTTTATTTTTTTTATTTTTACTCAGTAATATGAAGATTTAGATGATCTTTGATTTAACTTATAATAGTTTAAGACTTAGTATTATATTTTGTTCTCTAATATATATAATAGTTTAAGACTTTTAAGGTAATATACTAATATATGAATATATAGTTATATTTTAGAAGGCTATCGCTAAATACGAAATAGCTGCCGTTATTTAGCGCTATTCGCTATGTAGAATATGGGTAGGCCATCGCTATTTACCGCTATTCGCTATTGACAACTATGGCACCAAGGGTCCTGGAAGCCTAAGCACTATGCGAAAGCGCTCACTTTAAGCACACGAAGCGCCCGAAATTCACGAAAAAATACATGATACTTATAAAATACCTAACTTCTACATACAATCATATACTACCTTGTAAATACTTAAACACCAAAGTGTTGATGGATATATTCAAAATTCAGAAGTACTTCAACTCCAAAATATCATACTTATATACCATTAATCATACCATCATACCAATTACCAAAAATAGTCTAAAATACATAATGCATATGAGCATATCAATCTTTAAGCCCGGTGTTTTTATGAAAGCTTCTTGGCCTTGGCATGAATAGGAGAAGGGGAGAAAAACTTTTCTGCTTCGTGAATGCAAGAAGAAAGATGACGATTAGTGATTTAAAAGTCGACTTTTAGTCTTTTTATAGCTTCACTTGGATGTGATGACTCTTTCTTTCCTAACCTAAGCCCATCGTATAGAAAGTAGTCGCTAATAACTAATACCCCAAACTAATAAATCATTACCTTAATTGCTATTAAGCGTTGCTTAGCGCTTCACCTACTGCGAGACAAAGCGGGCGCTTTTTTTGTAATTGCAGTGCTTAGGTACAACTTAAGCGCTAACCCTCATCACTTCACCGCCTAGCACTTTAAGCGGTGCTTAAGCAGGCTTTTTTAAACGAAGAATCCCAAGATCAGAGATGGCTGATTTAGCTTTGTTTGGCTGGGGAAACATGCAGATGAACATAGCAACAAAATGTAAATCTTTCGTTGCTTCCATTTGCAAGAAAATGGGGACACATGCACAAGAACATGGAAAAGGAATGGAGATGAAGCAGAAAACCTAATTCCCTGGATCTAGTTTCATTGATGAATCAGCTTCTTAAAAATGTACTCTGAGTTCAATAATAATGCACTGTATTAGGGCGTCTTTCTACCTGTTTGATCTGTTTTCTTCTTAGCTCGTCTATAAAATAACACTTTGCCACCTCTATTCTTTCTGATTGCATTTACATTATGTGTGATATTGTTTTTTTTCCTGAATACCTTTTTACCCTTCTTTTTTTCTTTTATCAATTTTAGGCTTCTAGCTATAATTTAAAGACCACAAACTGACTTGTGACAGACACTTATCAACTTACAATAGATCATAGTTATAGGACCAACCTTAGTGCATATTGCATTAATAACTTACAAATCTCTGACCTAATTAGCTACATATTTGCAATAGATCATAGTTACAGGACCAACCTTAGTGCATATTGCATTAATAACTTACAAATCTCTGACCTAATTAGCTACATATTTGCTTTGTATTCAGAAAAATCTGTGGAATGCATGGATTACAATCTCTGATCTACGCGACTCAGTCACCAAAAAAAGACACAGGTTGCAGTTGCTGAGGCAAAAACTCAAGTTAGCCAACATTCTTAAGGAACAAGTAAGTTTTTCCATCATTTTGTTTTGCAAAACAATCTGAATCTTAATTATTTAATTGCATATCAAGTCTCTTATTATCTGCAAATATAGATAGCTTTTCTGGAAGATTGGGCTTCTTTAGATAAAGATCATTCTATATCATTGCTTGGAGCAATTGAAGCTTTAAAAGCTAGCACTCTTCGTCTTCCAGTTGGTGGAGCAATAGTACGTTCATTTACCATTTTATCGTTTTCATTTCCAAATGTTTTCTCAAATGCTCAGAAGATTATATTGATGTGATGTGATCTCATCAGGCTGACCTTCAATGTATGAAAGACGTTATAAGTTCAGCACTCGATGTGATGCAAGCCGTGTGTTCTTCAATCTGCTCACTCTGTGTGAAGGTATTTGATTTATATTCCTTCTAATTTCACCAAAATGATATATATTTCCTGGTGTCTACAAATGAGCTTAAATTCGACACAATCTTGATCTTTTTAGGTGGAGGAAGCTAATTCAATGGTTACGGAGCTTGCAAATGTGTGTGCAAAAGAGCAAGCTTTGCTTAGGTTTTGCAAAGGTTTATTGTCGATGTTAGCAGCTCTCAAGGTAAAAGAAAAAACTAAAAATCATCTCTCTGTTGAATTCGTCCGCTTTTTCTATCTAATAACTTTTATCAAACTAATAAATCAATCCAACAGGTCAAAGATTGTAGCTTGAGAACCCATATGTTACAAACAAAATGTGTGAAAACACATGTGTAGAACTGATCTATATATTTCAAGAAACGCTAACATTACATCAAGTGAAGAACGAAGTTTCCGGAGGTAATAAAGTAGCTGACTTTTTGGCTTGTGGTTTTCGGGCTTTTTCCTTTTTCTTTTGGGTTCTTTTTTTTTCTAATTTTCTTGTAATTTTAGAGATTTGCAAGGAAAAATGTAGTTTGTGTCTAACTAGTCTAGGTTTTTACACTGAATGTAAATATATAGGATGTGTAATTGCACTTGCTTTAATTCTCTTGTAATTGGTAAAGTTTGGACATGGAGCATGATATAAGCTCTTTAATGCTTATTGGGGTTGTATGTTGCTGCTGTTGAATGGTACCATTTTTGAAGCCAGTACCATTGTCCTTATGTTGAATTTATTGGATTCAGTATTTCATAAAGGATCATCTCATGATTAAGATAATTTGATTTGAGTTGGACTTGCTAATTTCTTGGGCTTTAATTTGATAATAAACTCAATACATAGCCAGATCAACCATCAAGCGACTACCAGGCTTATGTTTTTCCTGTATTTGAAGAAATCTATAAAGGTGCTACCACAGGTGTTTGATGAAATGTTTTAAGACACGGAATATCTCACTTTCCTTTAAGGAGTAGATTTAGCTTCATCAGGATTAGCAATACCGAGACTCTCAGATGAATCCAACCCACTGTTCTTATTGGGGTTGTATTTTGCCGTTGTTGAATGGTACCATTTTTGAAGCCAGTACCATTGTCTTTATGATGAAATTGTTGGATTCAGTTTTTCATAAAGATCATAGCTTGATTAAGATAATTTGATTTCAGTTGGACTCACTAATTTCCTGGGCTTTTACCCAATATATGCTTAATTGATTACATAATTTGATAATAAACTCGGTACCTAGCCAGACCAACCACCAAAAGACTACTAGACTTGTTTTTCCTGTATTTGATGAAATCTATATAGGTGCCCGCCAGGTGTTTGATGAAATGCTTTAAGACACCGAATATCTCCCTTTCCTTGAAGGGGTAGATTTAGTTTCATCAGGATTGGCAGAACCGAGACTCTCGGATGAATCCGACCCACTATTCTCTTTAATCCCACCCTTACTTGACCAAATCTTGGAGAATATTTTCTTAGTTGAAAGTAGCCCTTTGACTCCTGGACCTGTAGCCTTATCCGACGTAGTGCTTTTAGGGCCATTGTGCCTTAACCTCAAAGCTGCCAGCTCCTCCTTCAAAGCCTTGAGTTCCTCAGCTGTTGCAACACCATCCCAATCATCTTCTGGGTGGTGAGTTGTAGGTTTTCCATTGACAGCTTTCATTGATTTGGGAAGATCAGGAGTGCTGCTGCCAGAAGAAGTAGCCGTTCGAGCTTGCTCAAAGAATAGAACTTGGACCACCACACGCAAAGGAAGCCGCTCATTTTGAACCGCATGCATGCATGCATCCACAGAAAGCTTCTTGCAGTCCATCAGCCTGCATATTCTCTTCCTTTCACTTTTACTGATCCCAGGATGTGTCTGCATCAAAATAATCAAGAATTAAGAAATATATCACTAAAGAATAACACAGGTTCAGTTATGGGCCAAAACAAATTCAATTTAAACTGGATCACTTCATAGTATGGAGTGAAAGGAAGAGACCATTTCATAGCATGGATCACTTGATACAGGTAGGATAATGTGTTATATATGGTTTCAGAAACTGTATCTTTGAATAAAACTGTGTAGGAGGTTGTGTGAATTGGAAATTGAGCTCGGAGACTTTCAGTTAAAAAGTTAATGAGATAGACAACCCAAATCAACCTATTCATAAGTAATAGGAGTGAAATATACCTTGAGATACATATCAATGGCACGATACAGCCCATCATGAGCAGGTCTTGGGAAACCTGACACCATCTCTGCAAGATCAACAAACATCCTTAAAGGTAGATTTGGATCTTTAGATATTTCAGCCAAGTAAGCATCAACCAATTTAGCCACCATTAACTTTGAAGCATCTGATAAAATCCCCCCATTTGTTCTTCCTCTTTCTTGAATCTCATGTTCTTCATCTTCAAATTCACCATTTTGATCTTGAACAATAAACTCCTTCACCATTTCATGAACTAAAGTCACATCATAAATCAACGCCTCCGTCTCACCATCACCTTGTTTAGATCGAATCAAAAGGTCTTGCACAGTAGCCTCCTCCAATTGTTGACCAATCCTTTTAACCAACTCCCTTTTCACCATTTCTCCCGAATCCACCAACATTGCCATTTTTAACAACTTGAGCAAGAAATCACATGAAACACACCCTTTTTCTAATGGTAATAGCCAAACAATTATGTCTACCACAGACCTAGCTTTCAAGATATCACCACTGTGCACAATACACCTGTTTAAACCTGGCAATCTTCTTAAAGCAAAAGCTTTCAAAGCTTCCCCAATCACTTCATTAGAAACTAAACCTTTATTTTTAATACTAACAAGAACTTGTTTGTATAAACCTATCTCCAACTCAGCTAAATCCTCAACCCACCAATCATTTGGAACGATTCTGGTTCTAAGACCTCCATTTAACTCGTTTGAGGGTTCTTTTTCATCAGGCAATTTTTTACGGTTGTAAGTATAAGACCAGTCAACTTTTGAGACATCCACCGAAGCCTTTGAAGCTATGGAGTTTATGCAAAGGTTGATTAGCTTCGGTTCCTCAGATAAAGATTGCATATATTTGGTGGTCTGGAGAACGATTATTGAATCTTTCCAGCTTCTAAAAATACTGGAATTGAGGAAAACGCTGATTTTGTAAACGAGATTCCCTTTGTCAATTGTTTCATACATTTCAAGATAGTCAGCAGCACAATATGTAGAGACAACATTGTACGCGTTTAAGGTTACTGTCATGCCATAACAGAACTTGGCACATATTTCAAAAGCTGTAGAACCACCCGGGATATCATGAATGTCGATTTCTTCGTTTGTGCTTCCAACTAACTTCTGTAAGCGACCACTCTTGGACAAAAGGGGAAACTGAAAAAATAATAAAAATAAGAATTGATTGTTTATAAAGAAATTCAAAAAGAAAATTAACCCCTTCTTGGTTTATATGCTTTTCCTGATTGTTGCATGTTAATTTTGTTACCTTGTGTAGATAGAACTTTGAATCTCCTACGTTGACTATGACATCAGTCGCCAAGTCAGACGTCACATACCTGCAGATCATATATATTTGTTACCTCTTTAATCTGTAGTCTAAATTCAAATCGATAATATCATATCTATCCATTGATGACATTTAAGATAACATTGAGCATTTGTGGGTAACTTTTATATTGATGTAAGAGTATTATGAGAGGAGAAATGTAGATCCAAGTGAACTTTTTTCTTAAGGGTGTGACCCCAAGGCAAAATCAATAATCAACATATATAAAAATAAAATTTAAATAAAAGATTAATCTGCACTGCAGCTCATAGGTTCAGTTTCATAACAGGTAAAGTTTTGAAAAGGGTCATATGCAATATGGTTAAACATCCAAGTAAGAATATAACATCTTTAATCATCACAAAGTTAAAGAATTTATGTATGAGTTATATAAATGAAAGAAATAAGCAGCTTGAAATGAAATATTTACCAGACATTGTTGCCATCATTCTGAAATGAATCAGGTTTGGATCCAAGTTTCATGAACTTCATCTTCAACAGCTTTTACAATCCCAGCAAACTTCCCACTTAATTAATCAACTTGAAAACACACTAATTACATCCCAAAACCCTAAAATTTGACATAAAGCCAACTTTTAACTTGTGGGTAAGGTGTGTTTTGAAGAAAAATATTTGTGGGTGTTTTTCTTGATGAAAAGAAAAGGAAGAAGAAATAAGATCTCAGAAAAGGTTACGAATATATACTTCTTGTGAGAGAATCTTGACACCAGGTGTAAAACTGTGTGAGAGAGAAAGTGGAGAGAGAGAGAGAGAAAAGGGGG
>JAUEJL010127371.1:0-13144 GCA_032274825.1 Drosophyllum lusitanicum | reverse complement strand
TGGAAATGAGGGATTTTAATTTGGTGAAGAAGACTTGAAAATGAAGAAGGAGAGACTGTGCGTCCTGGTTCAGCGGCAAAACCCACGGAGGCCGGTCAGCGCAGGAGACAAAACCAACAGTAACACACACTCCTTCACACTAATTTATTCTTTCTCTCTCTAGAATACCAGTAGAGAGAGAGAGAGGAGAAACAATCACACCTCACAAGCACAAATCTGACTCCACCTCTTGAAAATTTATATTAATTTATATTTGTATCTCCAACAAAATTCTGAGAAAATAAAACGAAATCTTCAAGTTTAATGTTCAAATTAAAGAAATCAAATGGGGAACACCTGCAAATTGGAAAGAAAGCATCTTAGTATCAGTTGCAATATCGTACCAAAACTGTAGACAAACAGCATCTTTTCTTCCGTTTTTGCACAAAAATGAGTTAAAAAAAAGACATAAAATTAAGAGAAAAACAAAATCAATCTTAGTAAGCAGAATCAAAGGCGAAATCTTGCATTTAACCCACCTGAAACTAAGAATCAATAGAAAAAACCCACAAGTCATTATTCATGAAAATTGACAAAATACAAGATTTTTACCATTTCTGGTCGCATGAGGTTGTAGGAATCGGCACTACTTGGACAGGTATTAGCACAGGATCTTGAAATACATAATTGGTATTTATAAATAGATATATAAAAACACACAGAAACACATGTTAAGTAGGTGGGAGTATGAGGGGGAAAAGGGTAAAATGCCAAACTGATACAAAGAAAGGCTTTTGCAGAGATTTTAAGATAACATAAATAGACACATCAAGAAATGAAAGGTGTTAAGTAACAGAGGGAATAATAAAAGAAAGAAAGCAAAAGAGACAACATCCCTCTACAATGAAAAGACAGAAACACACATTGGAAGATGAAGACTGATTTCCCAAATATTCAGTCTGCTTAAATCCAATTTTACTCTAATACACAGCTTATCTGCCTGCTTCAATGCTTTCCCATTTTTGTAAAGATCCTGTTTAAGCCCAACACACACACACACACACGATGGCAGGAATCAGCTTTTTTTAAGCAATCGTAGTGGTAAACATATACAACTGTGACAAGTGATAACCATCCGTCACGTCTATATAACTAACACATAATTAAACAGTCGTAGTAGTGATAACAACATAACTGCTATCACTGACCTCACACACAATTATTCATCTTAATATTGATTGGTTGAAGAAAAATAAAAAATAAAATAGATAAGAAAGGGAGGCACCTCGTTACCGCGGTAACGAGGAACCCAATAATGATGCAACAACGATTCAGCCACAATGGCGTTAACAAGGATAGTAGATCATTATTCATAATTTTCGGTCGTTATGCTCCAATAACAAGCCTCATTGTGGGTGCTCTAAGGAAATCTTCCTACTTTATCGTGATGATATATGTATTTTACTAATTTTCTTTCTTTATCTTATATTAATTTTGACACGTGTCTTGAATTTATGATTAAGAGGAATAGTTAAAATACAAAGTTGAATAAATCTCTACTTTTATAACCAAATATATTTATAAAAGAAAAAGAGTTTCTATTTTACTTGTAATAAAACCGAGCAAATAGGTGTTATTATGATCGTGTATTAATTATTTAATTTAAATGACAACTGTGTCTAGATTATGTAAGTTTTTTAGCGATCTAATTAGTGTGTAGTGTAGAACTTTTTAGATACTGCTGACAAAGATGATAATTTCCTCAATAAAATTAGTGAAAAGGATATGTGGTGCTATAATATCTAAGTTTGGTACTGTTAGGATCGCAACCAGGAAACCAACTAACGATATTGTTCGCTTTGAGTTGCCCTCACGGCTTTAAAACGCGTCATTTGGTAGGAGTAAGATCTTCCTCCTTATAAGAAGGAAGAATCCCCCTTACCTCACCAATGTGGGATGCTCTTGCATTGCTACAGGAGTGGTAGGTTTAAGAGTCACTGATTTGACCGGCTCGAGGGAACGATGAGCCCCGTAAACCCAATAGGTACGGATACATTTACATACCTATTTAATGAAAGTAGTTTTGTTATTTTAATATTTGATCGTTAAAGAAATATGTGAGAGTGACGGTACCTAACTTAAGTGTTGCTTGCATCATATATTATTTGCCCATAAAATAAATAAGGAATGGATTTCTAAGCGTAAAATGGTTTAAAACAACTTGTTTAATAGTTTATGAACGAATGTTGTGTTATACAAATAGACTTTTTTTTATGATGCGATTTTTTCTATTCCAACTCATAATTTATCGACACTCTAGCTAAAAACTATAACATAGGAACACAAACAAGACTTGGGTTACAAGTCCGCACAAATAAAAAGAAACTAGCTTAATACTCCATGTATATATGGATAACAAATTAAGAAATATTAATGAAAATTAGAAGATGAAGAAAGATAATTCATATACTCACATATTTGCGTCGATAGTTGTTAGTTGAATTAGGAATTGACATGAGATTTGAAAGTTGTTGGTGATAATTGCCCAACAGATCTACGATAATAGTTGAATCAGGAATTAATGTTTTGTTGAAGAATGCCTTTGAATGACATGAGATCCGATTAAGAAGACAGGTAACCCGTTCCTACTTAAGATGCACGCCCAACTCAAAATTTACGATTTAAGACTTTTGATGTAAGAAACTCTTCGTTCGTTGGCAATTTTAGGAAATAAAGAAGGATAATTAGTAAAAAAAGTTTTGAAAGTGAAATAATGAAATCATATTCCTTTTCTTTTAATATATATTAAATATAAAGATTAAAGATAAGAACAACATGAACACTAAAGTATGTATCTCAGATTATTATTAGAATAACAAACTCTATTCCTATGTCTTTGAGTAACATAGAGGTTTTAGGAGGGTACAAACAACATCAATACAGCTTTTTAGGGTGTCCACTTCATGAACATTTAAATGTTCAAAAGATGATTAGTAACAAATATAGTAATTTACTTTGTGATTACTTAGTTATAATTTGTTGAGAACTTAAGTTTTATTGTAAAAATGTTATATACAAATGTTTTCTCTTCTAGCATTTTTCATCAATCTATAGCTTGTATATTCACGCATTACCACATACTAATAGAAAATATTTACTTTATTTCGCGTTGAATTAAAAAAAAAAGATTACTTCACCAAATTGTTGCCGGAATCATTCAACTGAGGACATGTGTGCTTTGAACAGAAAGCCAATATGGTCTCCTTGATCACCAATGACCATTACTCTTAGTCGATGTAAAACATAAACCAATCATAAATTTGTGATGTTGAAAGATATATGATATATATGAAATATCAATAAGAAAAACAAAGTTTTTACCAAAATATACTTATTTAATACAAAAATCATTTATCAATTCTAACAAAACCCTAAAAATAACAATTTTAAAAGAATGCATAACATACATGTGTAGACAATAATAAGGTAGATGATTATGTTGTATTCAATGCAAATTAATGTTAGGAAACATTATTAGTGAGAATCAATATCTAGACAATAGAAATCAAAACAATGTGTGCAAAACATTTTTTTGAATTATATATCTGTTCTATATACAGGTTATCAGAAATTAATCTTGGAATAATCAAATGATATTCATCAGAAAATGGAGTGTGTAATTTCGTATAAGTATTTTTATTTATGGACACCCAAACAATTATCTTGACATCAATAACCACCGAAATTAGTTATAACTAACTTCTAACTGTAATTTAGACGAGTAACTTTCATTCTGAGATAGTTATGCCAATGGTTTATATACATTGGTGTGTATTGAAAACTAAAAGTGTCCTGCAGATATTGTGTGCCGAAGACTCAGCTTCAACAACAGCATCAACATGTTGAAACTGTTAAAAACAATATTTTGAATTAAAGAATCAAAACATCATTGAAGAATTTTTTAGAATTAATCAAAAACAAAAAGTAATGACATGTTGAAGACTCCGCCTGAGCAAAACCCTTCAACATTTGTGTTTAGAATTCGAAACTCTACCCGGAGCTCCTTGATCCCTACTGACTAACTAAACAGCAGGACCATCATCAAGGACACTAGTCCTAGAACTCTTTAAGGGGAAAATCTTCTAATATTAAAAATAAAGACGAAGGTCGAGCATAGCGATACTAGACAAAGACGATTAATTTTAAAAAACCGTACAAAATATTAATTTTTAATATTTATAGCGATAAGGGGACAGTTATTGTGAAAATTGATATTTAGATGAGAATGGGAGAACAAATCCTAGCTATTAATTAGATGTTGATCTATTAGATCTAACGGTCGCAATTTATCCATTCCAATCCATGACAGTTGCAATTCATGGTTGGGTAATGAATAAAAAAAAGAGACAAATATAAACCATCAGATTAAATCAAATGAATGACTATGATTAAATTTTCAATTCTCACATAAATATTCATTATCTTTAAACTCATATAATAAGGTATAAAGAGAAAAAAAAAAGGTTTCTTCCATGAACACGAATTGTTTTTCACAAAGATCGAGACAAAGGGAAATGTAGTTATTAAGAGGAAGAGTGATATATATATATATATATATAGAGAGAGAGAGAGAGAGAGAGGTAGTTTGCAAAGGTTGCAGTTGCACGCCATTGCTGACTATATATCAGCTTTTTTGCTCAATCTTTAAGGTTAAACCTGCCTTTTTTCCACATCATAACTTGTAAACCAAAGCAAATACTACGTACTACATCGTATCCTTACTTATATCTATCGTTATTAATTCGATTTCCCTTTTCTCATGCATAACATTAACTTCATTTGTGGTAAGTAAAATATTTATTTACTGTATTGACAAGTAACTTTTTTTTATTTCACTCATTTGATGATAAATATCATCAATTAATTTTAACCCAATTATCTTCAAACGATCGACCAAGAAATTGGCAAAGAAAATCTCATTTCAACAAAGATGTCCAAAAAGGAGTTTCTGATTGAGAGAGAGAGAGAGAGGTAATGCGAGACTCCACCATCCTAATCTTTTTTTGCCATTATCGAGTGAGGGAAGTCACGAGCAAGAAAATTACCACCACGACTACCATCACTCACTGCTCACGACTGTCACCCATCACCGACTCCACATTTTGTTTTTTATATTATACATTTATACATATATACATATCATCGCACACGGCCGTTTACTTCACTTGATCTGGACCGGCTCAAACAGAATTTCCTTCACAAGTGAAGGATCCCTCTCCAGGCTTAATGAATTTTGCCAACAATCACCTACACAAGTGAAGGAGCCCTCTCCACTGCCCAAGAAGCTCGATTGTTTTTATCACATACCATTAATATGGAACTTTCACAGATTCAACACTAAGGTCCCCTTTTGTTTCGCAGGAATCTCATGGAATTCGAAGGAATGGAATGATATTTTATTCCTATATTTCGTTTGTTTCGTCATTTAGCATAATTCCATACCAAGTCTTCCGATAAACAAACGTGATACGGAATCTTATTCCTTAAGAATTTAATTCTTTACAGAATTCAACATCATTCTTTCGAATTCTAAGAAACAAACGGGACCTAAGTTTTTTTTTAAAAAATTTAATTAAAATTTAAAAGAAATGATGAAACTATGTTAGTAGACTAAGTCCATGCGTAGCACTATACCCGAACACCATCGGGTTCATTTGGGTTCCCAATGAACACCCCTACGGGTGTTTCGGGTTCCACCTCAATCGGGACTGTCAAACCGAACGTAATGATAGGCTTTTTCATTTTTTTTGGGTTTTTTAGTGAGAGTGAGGAGAGAGAAAAATATTTGGGTTGATTTAGAAGTATGCTGATTTAGATCGAGAGGAAATAAGTAAAAAAAAACTGATGTGACAATGATGTGACATTTAAGTTGATTTGGGTTTGGAAAGAGTGCTATGCATGGCATAAGAAAGACCGAAGGAGAAAGTTTGACTGCAAGAATCAACACCAAGTATATTCCATTAAATTTCCGAAAAAAAAAAGTCAAAAAACCATCATATGTTGATTGGAGTCTAACCCTTGAGCCCGAGCATTCCTGTAATTTCCACAAGAATAAAGGGGCCGTTAATCTTGGACTACAATCTTCTGGAGATTGCAATGCCTATTTATAGAATTTAGTCTATATATGACATCTCTAAGATATCCCAATTCCAACACTCAACCCAAAGTCCAAACTTGAAGCCAATTAAAAACATAAAAAACTAAAAACGATCTCTTGATAACATCGCCCGTATCTCCTACCAACTATTTGCAAGCAGGAGAAAAAAGAAGAGGAAAGATTTCGGTTATACTAGAACAAGAAAGCTGCTAGATTTGGGATTAATTTGGTGCAGAAAAGAAAGTCAAATCATCCCTGTTTGACAAATCTGTAAGTTTCAACATGGGCATCTTGAATTCTTTCTTAAATCTCAGTTTTATTGATCGTTTTTCATCTGGGCACGGTAATTTTTTGTATTTATCAACTCTGATTCGTGTTTTTAGGGTTTTAATTGCACGTTGAATGTACTTATCATAGTCTTGAATGGTGTGTTGTTTGACTATCTTCAACGTTTATCGCATTCTGTTTAATATTTATGTATATATCTGTACCAATTCTGAACCGGGTTTGATGAATTTCTAAGTTTCAACATGTGTTTCTTGTAATCTTTTTAATGTTTCGGTTTATTGTACCATTTCTCATATCGGTTTCTTTAGTTATTGGAGCTAATCAGCTTCAGTTCTTAGTTTTAGGGTTGAAAATTGAAATCTTGTGTTCATCACATTATCATGTATATAATCTCATTTTGGGTTCTTTAAATCTTGGATCAACAAAAACAAGAAAGTCAATTTCTTCAAGTTTTACAGACTTGTATATGTAAATTTCCACATGGATTTCAGGTTTTTTGAATTCATTTAAAAATTTCAGTTTAATTTGTCGATTGGGTTTCTTTTCTTTTTTTTTAACTTATTGGTTCTAATTCTTGTTTTAAGGGTTTTAGGGCACTCATTGACTGTAATGCTTGCTTTAAATGGTGGGTTAAATACTCATTATATTTCTGGCACTTTATTTCCAATAAAAATTCCCACATAAGTTTTGTTGCAGCTAAAGTCAAACTGATTATTTGACCCTTAGGCAATTAAATAATCTTACTCACAAGCAGAAGCAGGTTATAGTTACACTAGAAACCAATTGTTGGAACTTCAAGCAGTAATTATCATATAATCACTTTGTAGAACATTCAAACATTTCCCTTAATACACATGGAACTAATTTCATTGCATTGATAAGTGTCTTTATAATCATGTAAATATTTTCAAGATTTGTGTTGACTGCAGATTTCTTGATCCAGGCCGTAGTACAAAAGTTTGAAGTTCGTAGTTTTTCGGTTTCTAGATCAGTCGGAATTGGTTCTGTGAGATATATTTAATTAACTTTGGATAGACAACAATTTTGGTTGTTTGATCTTGAGGGTCAATGGTGCAAAAAATTGATGATTTTTTGATGAACCAAAACTAATAGTCAACAATCATTCGAGTTTGACTTTTGAGCAAGAAAAAGGCCAAATGATAAGTAGAGTCGGAAGTTACCTCTCTCAAAGTGTATATTCTGTCGCCACCCCATTTCATCCGTTTGGTGGGGCCGTAGACATAATTGTTGTTCAACAACAAGATGGATCTTTCAGAAGCACACCTTGGTATGTTCGGTTCGGAAAATTTCAAGGGGTGCTAAAAGGGGCTGAAAAAATCGTTAAAATAGAAGTTAATGGGGTAGAAGCTGATTTCCATATGTATCTTGATAATTCAGGCGAAGCTTATTTTATTAAAGAAATTGCCCCCGAAAAAGATAATGTGAAGGAATCTGATGGTTTACCCGATTCTAGAGAAGACAATTTTGATCCCGAGAAAAACAATAATATAGAGGTTCAGTTTCGAGATGATCATGCCGAGGGTACAGAATCCGATAGTGAGAAAAGATTTTATGAATTTCAAGATGAACAAACATCATCTCTAGATGGGTCGATCGAGTTGTCAGATTTTGGGTCTAATCGGTATGACAATTTGGAAGGTGATTCGGAATCACATAATTCAGAAGTCGTTTTGTTTAGCATTGATGGTCAAATTTTATCAGCTCCTTTAACATCAACGGAGGAAAATACGGAGAATTTGCAACTGAGCACACCTCAGTTCCATTTGGGCCCGATTGAAGGGCCGGAGTTCGAAGGTGATTTGGAGTTTAGTAATGAATCTACATGGGCTCATTATTTAAGTGATTTTAACAGATCAAAAGATAACGTCTCTAAAGGTAAAGATGCTCAAAGTGTAGTGAATTTAGAGCGAGAATTATCCATAAAAAGTGTCGTGGAAGATGCATCAAGTGATGTGAAGAAAGAAGATGTTTTTAAAAGCTGTTTGGCATTAAACGATTTGGGGAAGCAAGAAAATGGCGATGATCGTGAAGTGGATGTTGAAGAATTACAGGTAGGAAATGAAAGTGAAGGGGTTAGAAACACCGAATCTGTGAAGTTAGAGGTTAGAAATGATGAAGGGGTCGAAATTCGTGAATCTATAAAGTTAGAGGGTGAAACTGAGTCTACAGGGGTGAATTCACTGGATATGAAACATAAACTTTCTGATGTTGAAATCATTAAAGATCATAACTATGAAGAATCTGAAGGGGTCGAAATTAGTCCTAAAGGGCCTGAAATTAGTGACGAGTGTGGCGTATCTGTATCTGACGAGCCTCAACCATATTCCGATGATAATGAAAAATTTGATGGACCGAGACGGACAAGTAAGAGATTTTATATTGAATGAACTTACATACATAGGTAACACGGCATTGGCGGGGTTTAGTACCGGGTCAAAACGGGTCATTCTTCTATATGTGTTGCGTTGTTCGAAGTTTTTTCACCAAAAAATTGAGTTTTTTTATAAATATTTAGCGCGCGAAATATTATTACAAAATTAATATTATTTTAATAACAATCTAACATCTTGAAAAAATTATTTAGGAGGTTCTTTTCAAACTTTGGGCAACTTGTGACCTGTTGGACCTTTTTAAGCTATTTTTTCCTATTAATGATCAAATACCTAAATAAAAAAAGACCAACATGAGCAAACTATGGGACCCTCTGGATCATGTATTATCTCTAAAAGTCCTTGATTAATGATTTAATGTTATAAAATACCCTCAATCAGTCCTTAGAAAATTTTGGACCACAATTAATCCCGTCAATATTTTATTTGCTAAAGGCAAACAGGTAAATTAGAAAGGATCTCCCTGGAAAAAAGAAATACTACATCTTGATTGAAATTAACATATGATTTTATTTAATTTGATGATTTTTTTGTTCAGGGATAGAAATATCACTTTGTGGGAATTTGTTTCGTCCGGGTATGGGGTTGAGTACAGCTGCGGAAACCTTTAACGCCCACCGTATACCTGAAGAGGAATTTAGAATTTCTGCAGCATCAATTATTAAAAATGACAGTTTGGTTGTCAAAATTGATGATAAGTACTTTACATGGGATAAAGCTGCTCATATTGTTCTTGGAATGGCTGCATATGGTTTGGAAATGCCTGTAGAGCCACAGGATGCAATCCCCGTGGATTGGGCTGGGCCCAATGAGGACACTGGGCTGGCATCAACTCCATCGGGCCGTAGATGGCGGCTTTGGCCCATTCCTTTTAGAAGAACTAAGACACTCGATCATAATACAAGTAACATTTCGACTGATGATGTTTTTCTTGATTCAGAATCAGTATTTGACTCGCCACAACCCGTTGAAACGACCCCAAAATCTTCACAGTCTCCTCAGAAGCAATTTGTTAGGACACAAGTTCCCACCACCGAGCAAATATCATCTTTGAATCTGAAAGATGGACAAAACATGGTGTCATTTATTTTTTCGACACGTGTTTTAGGAGTTCAAAAGGTTAAACCTTTTTTCCCCAGATTGATTAGCTTTAATATCTTCCTTATTTTCTCTTACCATGTCTAAATCAGTGATACTCGATGTAGGTTGATGCTCATATCTACCTGTGGAAATGGAATGCACGAATTGTGATATCAGATGTTGATGGGACGATTACAAAGTAAGATTTATGTATGGATTTGTGTGTTGAATGTGATTATCTGATATTGAATAATCATAATCCAGTAATAAACTATTATAAATGGGTCGTATATTAGACATGCTTCTACTTTTTGAAGTAATAATCATGATTATCAGTTAATTCAGTTGTTTGAGTGTTTGACAACTTGTTATTATCCAAGTATCTATTTGATAAAATGATTAATAGTGACTATCTTGTGGTAAGAGAAGAGATGGATCTTTGTAAAAATTATGTTGAAATGAGGGGTAAATAGGTAAATTTATTTTACACTTTCGTCTTCATTTTGCTGCAGCTAGCATAAATCTCATTATCTGGAATTTTGTTGCAGCTAATATAAAACTGATTATGAAATGACGAGACAATCAGAAACATAACTTATTTATCCATATTAAAAAAAAACTGATAATTGCGAGTTCAATTGAGTCACATCAATCATATCCAAAATGGAACATCCAAAGTCCAAATGCCCCCTAAACTCATAATACTACTACTGCTGATTTTATAAAGGAATTCATATATTGTAGGTCTGATGTTCTTGGTCAGTTCATGCCCTTAGTTGGGAAGGACTGGACCCAATCCGGGGTAGCTCGACTCTTTTCTGCAATAAAGGTATTTATGACAATTCTTCTAATTGACATCTATGATTGTGCGTATTATACAAGTTTTTTCTACACGTTGCATTGAGGTATTATGCCATAATTTGGTTAACTTTTTCTAACGTGCAGGAAAACGGTTATCAACTATTGTTTCTAAGTGCTCGTGCTATTGTTCAAGCATATCTGACTAGAAGTTTTCTCATTAATCTCAAGCAGGTACTCATGCACTATTCTGTAACTATTTGAATTGTGAATTCTATTACTGAAGGGTGTTTCAGTCATTTCAAACAACAGTCAAATGCTTGTACTGAATTACTATAGTCTCAGTATTGTAATTTTCATTTGCCGATAAATCATGAAAAAATTGCAGGATGGGAAAGCCTTACCCAATGGTCCAGTCGTTATTTCACCCGATGGTTTATTTCCGTCACTTTTTCGTGAAGGTGAGTGCTCACCCACTCATAAGTTAGCCAAAATAATCGGGTCAAACATATTTATTTAACCTTGAAACACGATTCCGATTTTTATGCAATTTGCTTCATGAATCAAACTTGATAGAACCACACATATTTTTTATGATGCTTTTTGTTGTGACAGTGATCAGAAGAGCACCTCATGAATTCAAAATTGCGTGTTTAGAAGTAAGTATAAACTAATCAAATGCATAAGCTTATTTCATTTGATTGTGCATGTTTTGATGGCATGATTTGGGTGCTTTATTATGTTACAATGTTCAAATGTTTTCTGCAGGATATCAAAGCTCTTTTTCCTTCCGATTACAATCCATTTTATGCGGGTTTCGGTAACAGAGACACCGATGAGCTTAGCTACAGGAAAATCGGGATTCCAAAGGGCAAAATTTTCATAATTAACCCTAAGGTATTTCTTTTCCTGGTACATTTTTTTGTATGGGTCTTTCTTTTACTGGTCATGAAAGTTGACTACCTTTCTTTGACGGGTTGACCTGTCAGGAAATTAGAACCCGAGTAAGGGCAGTTTGGTCAAATTCTGAGTTTCTTTTCTCTTTGACTCTATTTCTTGCTTGAAATGCTAGGGTGAGGTAGCCATTAGTCATCGGATCGACATGAAAGGGAAATCCTACACCTCCTTGCACACATTAGTCAATGACATGTTTCCCCCGACATCGATGGTCGAGCAGGTGCGATTTTAACAAAATTTCCTTCGCATAACACCTCAAAGCTTCTTGTTCTTTGTAGGGTGGGAATTTTGACCCATTAATTTATGAAAAAGTTAAGCGGTCAAATGTTTGGGTTATGGGTTTCACCCATAAAAAAATTGTGACAATTTCAGTTTGGGTTATGATTTATATCAAACGGGTCAATCCATAGTAAGAAAGTACACATATCGAAAGTTGTACACAATGTACTTTTAGTGCATATAAACTCCTAAATTTCTTTAGACGGAAAACTTGATTAAGATTGTAATCACATTTAACGTGCTTCATATTTAGAAAATAAAAAATTTGGATCTGGGTCAACATGACCCGACCCGACACTTGTTGAATTTAACCATCTTGACCCTAGTGTTTGGATAATTACTGACTCGCTCATTTTAGTTCTACGAGATGACTTACGATCATGCACCTTTTGCAGGAAGATTATAACTCATGGAATTATTGGAGAGTACCATTGCCCGACGTCGATTTGTAGTAGCGTCTTACACTAGATCGATCCTTAAAACTGTAGCTTGTGAGTGATGAATCGAATTTTTTGTTGACTATCTAAAGCTCTCGGGTTTTTAGCATCCTTACTGGTGTAGACAAGCATTTGTTCATATGTTCAATCCATGGGTTAGTGTCTGTTTGTAAATCGACTCTAGATGATGTAGCTTGGGGAGAAACTGTTAAAATCCCATTGCTTATAAATTGTTTACTTACTCTTCAAATAAGATTACAGACAATTAAGGGATTAATTTCATATATGTGATTTTACAAATTATGAAGATCTTGGCCTTTGTAATCCCGATTTTCTTGTAGGCAAGCTCATAAGTGTCTCTAATACCGAATCTTGCATAAATCGGATAGCAATTTGTTGAATCTTGATCCACCAAAAATGCATAATAAATTGAAAAGAAAGCAAGAATTCGATCCATAAACACGCCATCTTGAATTCATGATGTGCTCTTCTGATAACCATGGCAACAAGAAAAGAACAAGCATCAAATATGAAGAACAATGTATAATTCCGTTTGATTTAGAAACTTGCATATAACTCGAAAGTTATGTTGTTGGTTTGGGCGTTTACCTTAAATTCCCAACTTTCTGTTTTCCGGCAAATGGAATCGTAGCGAATGTGTTTTTCATTAAGCTAACAACGCCTTTTAAGGCTTCTTGATCAGCCTGGAGGTTGGACCTGTTGTTCAACTTTGAGATCTTGCTAGGCTGGCCCTTCTC
>JAUEJL010127360.1:0-11480 GCA_032274825.1 Drosophyllum lusitanicum | reverse complement strand
ATATAGAAAGGTGAAATTTGTTGTTTTTTGTGGTCGATATGTTGTTCTTACAAGTACTCTTAGGCAAAAAATTGGAGAACAGAAGTAGAGATGCATATTTTTGAGCAGCTGTTACGATTTTTTTGGTTTCTTTTGATCTACTATTCTAATTGGGCACCTTACTTCATATGATATACGTCCTCTTATGAGAATTTGAGAAAAAAGGTGCAACTTCTTTGTTTGCCTTATTTTCTAAAGGTGTCTGCACTGAATGAGGCTGTCCCTGGAAGTGTCAAAGCAGTTTTTAAAGCATGGGAGCAGCGTCTAAACTCTTCAGAGGTAATTATTCTTTAAACACATGCAAATTGCTATCTTTAATGCTTATAGTTTGACTGTTGTCTCATCGCTCTGTGCTTGTGTGTGTGTTTTGGTGAAAACTGGAAATTACAATTTAAGAAAAGAAACAAAAACACAAAAAGGAATGAATAAACAAATCTTGGGCATAGATGATCTGTTTGTGATTTACATTTCTATGGCATTCCCTTAAAGCACATCAAAGATCCAGTGATAAATAACAGTTAATATAGAAGATAATAGCACCATGAAAATTATTCAGATTGCTGTAGCCAATGTTGTCGCCACCAGGGTGTGACAAAGTTGCCAATGTGAGTCACATGTAGAGTTGCACACTTCTTTTTAAAAGTGTGAGGTATAGACGGTGCTACTATCGATTAAATCACGGATGCAAATTAGATCTTTGCAATGCGGTTATCTTCCGTTGAACACAATTTTTAAGATGTTTGCTAATGAGAAGAAAATTGATCAAATATGTAAATTAAGGTTGATTACTTTTGTATGCAATGCCTACTTGTGTTTTGTCATGTGGTTGTTGTAGAGTGTTTTCCATGATTGGCTGATTGCCATATCTTGAAACTGGTGTGGAAGTAGACAAGTAGTTTTTTGATGTTGATATGGAAAACTAGGGAGGTTTTTTTTTTTTTTTGAGATTTAATGATTTTGGGGACTTGTTAGTGCTATAAAGCCCTTGGATCTTGACCGACCTTTTCCTCTCCATTTTCCTTTCCCCTTTTCTGACCGACTTCTTTCTCTACCTCTATCACCATCAACAACTGATAAACCAGCCGATTGACCTTTAGATCCATTCCCAGAAGCCTTATGATGAAGCTCTCTTGAATGAAAACTTGACCTGACCTCTTCCAATGTAATTGTATCTCTGCCAACAATAAAAGAATTAATAAAATTCTCGTATGAGGGTGGCAAAGAAACAAGCAACATAAGGGCAGCATCTTCACCTTCAACCTTGACTTCAAAATTCTTCAAATCCATGAGAATGGAGTTCAACTCATCAAAATGTTTCTTCAAAGCCATTCCTTCCTTCATACGCAACGAAAACAACCGCTGCTTCAATAGCAACTTGTTCGTTAATGACTTTGTCATGTAAAGACTCTAATTTCAACCATAAAGACGCAACAATCTCTTCATTTGCTACTTCGTATATCACTTCATCAGAAAGAGATAACGGGATGGTTGAATGAGCCTTCTCATCTTGTTGAGTGTAATTAGACTTTGACATGTCATCTAGTCTTTGACCCGTCAAAGGAGTCCATATTCCTTGTTGTTTTAGGAGAGCCCTCATCTTGATTCTCTAAAGGCTGAAGTTATTTTTATCCGTAAATTTATCAATCTTGATAAGAAGGCATTTTAAAAGTTCCAAGAACTTTTGTATATATCAATTTTCTGCCAAAACGATAGAAACCCATCGTCAATTTCCATTTTTTGGAGAAATTCAATCAACAATCACAGACTTTCAATTGCTGTTGTCCACTTCCAAAGTCACAACGCTATCACCGAAATATGCAATTGATTCTTGATCTTGACTTTCAGCTTCAATCGATCAACCTTCAATCGAACAGTATTCTTTGTCGACAATTAACACACGATTGTTAATTCTTGATTCCCCGATTCAAAACGATCACTGAATTTCAGTCGCAAAATCTGATCGCTCCACCTTGAATTGAACACCAGTCGACTTCAAAATTACCGTCGCCTTTCACCTTGAACCGAACTTCTAGATTGATGTGATTGATTGCACAGATTGTAATCGCCAAGAACTCAACTGTAACTAGTTGATTGATTACCCAGAACTATCGATTACCAAGAACTGGAATCGATTTTCTCAATTGACACTAATTATCGATCGGGAAAGAAACTCGGAATCTAGAACAGAAGCGTGTTATTCGTAACCACGCTCTGATACCAATTTGTTAAGAATTTTGAGAGAAATTTGTATTACTGATGATGATACAAGTGTTATTTATACTACATCTACAACAAGACATCACAACAAAATATCTAACTGCTAACAACAGAATAACAACTAACAGAAACGACTCAGCTGACACCTAACACCTAATTGAAACGATCACACTATTGAAACTATCAGCTGATGCTAGTTAAACTATCAGCTGACACTTGTATTAAAGTCACACACCTATCAGCTGATGAATAACTATCAGCTCATGAACACTTCACAATAAGTATGGATGCATTGCACCTGATCACCACCATGCACACATACCTAGCACAAGGACACTTAAAGTATCGTGAAGCATCCTGTGAAACAAGCTACGGTTTCGGGTTTGAGTTGGTGCGCGTGAGACCAATATGCATATCAATATGACTGGAAGTAACAAAGTGCTATGTTATACGACATGCAAAATACTATGAGTAGCGATAAACATAACTTGCTTTCCATCTAAATCATGAATCTACCTTCGTATAGAACATGCCTCTAAGAAGATCTACCTGAAATGCTAAACGTGGCGGAGTCGCCAACAGAGGGGGTAGAGGTGGTGGAATATATCAACTGCTGCAGGCCCTAATCCCTGCCATTGTCACACAGGTTAGCAATAACCTTGCAAACCAAAGCAATAATGGCGTTAGGGCCGATAACACCAATGGAGGCGGAGCTGAGAATATCCACGCTGGGACTGGTGACGGCTGCACTTATAAGGAGTTTCTAGCTTGTAAGCCAAGGGACTTTGATGGCAAGGGGGTGCCTTGGCGCTTACCCGATGGATCGAGAAGATGGAATCGGTGATGGACATCAGCAACTGCTGATCACCAAAAGGTGAGGTATGCAACGAGTTCTCTAGTTAATAAAGCATTGACTTAGTGGAACACCCATATTCAACCATGGGAAGGCCTGCTGCGTTAGGGATGACTTGTGAAGAGTTCAAGGAGATGATGGAGGAGGAATTTTGCCCCGAGTACCGAGCTGAAAGGTTGGATGATGAACTATGAAATCTCACTATGGTGGGGGCAAATCACGCTGCCTATACCGACAGATTCCACGAGCTAGCCAAGGTAGTTCCATGTCTAGTTACTCCCGAGTCCAAACGGATTGAGATGTCTTGATCATATAGACTAACATCAGGTGTCTTCATCGCGTTACCGATTATCATGGAGTCAGGCAGGTGATACACGAATATCAGTCTTAAATTTAGACACTAATCTAACCGTATTTGACTGACAAACGAACGGGCAAGCGCACCTGATCGTATAGCAGTAAACTAGGCAAGACCAGGATCGTCTTCATAGCGGATAGTTATGGAATGTACTATTAAGAAATAGTTAAAAGGACATTTTTAGTTGAAGGAGTATGAAGTTGGTGGAGTTAAAGCAGTAAATTTGAAAGGACTTTTTAGAAGTTTAAAATCAGTTGTCAAAGATATATTTACCAATGAATCACTTCCCCTAGGTTCAATTTGTTATAAGCACAATTAATATGATAGGTTTCTAAGGGCTTTCGAACCAACTACCATCAGTCCTACTAATGCGATTATGATTTAATCTAATTAGCTCACACTTAACTCTCGTTGTATGGTGAATCAATTTCAAACTTTTATATATGGTATTACCAAGTAATAACTGTCTATCCTATTGCATGCAAACATCATAATCTCAGAACAAGCATACAATTGAATAGAAGGAAACACACATGCAGGTCATACTTTTAGAACATGCACAAACTGTATTTAACAGATCACTCAATAAAGATTAAAATAAAAAACTCAAGGTTCACAGTTAAACATAAAGAAAACCTAATCATATATCAGAATTAAAGATTACAAGTCAGACCTAGGGTTCGTTCATCACGGTAAATACGGAAGAGCTTAGCACATAATTAGACTAGAAATCATACACAAATCAAGAAATAAACAAAAGGTAATCATCCTAAAATGCTTACAGAAAATATATCTCTTAGTGATGCAAGAATCATGATCTTTGGAAGCCTCCAATAGCTAGTCAACTTCCTCTGCCATCCGACTCTCTAAAAAGCTAACCCCTCACTTTGACCTAAATTCTGACTTAAATAGACTTTTGTGGGCTGGCCTAGTTACACGACATGTAACACAAGAGCACCTCGTGGAGTAATGATTTAATGAAATTGACCAAATTTGACTGGAAAGCTCCACGGCGCGGAATGTAGCCACACGACGTGGAGCAATGCGACGCCAGGGTTTTCTCAAAGGTAGCACGTCGTGTGCTATTTGTGCACGTCGTGGAGATCAATGAATAGTTCCACATGGTTTCTCGAATGTAGCACGACGTGGGGCTTGTTTGCTCAGTGTGGAGCATGCGATTCCACTTCCCAGGGTTTTGTTCTTGAAGGCTTTTCGGCCTTCAACATAGGTGCACGATGTGGGGAAGCCATGCAAGCCTACACCATGTTTCAGCTTCACTCCAATTAATGTTTTTACCAACTTTCACCTACACGACCTTGTTTTCATGCATTTCGACCCTGATTTTCTCATTTTCAACCTGTACATAACCACATGCAATTAGTGTACTTATATAATCACATTAGCTCATTTTAAGGCTAGGAAAAGACAAATAATGTCGAATAAATATATAGTTAACAGGATGGCGCTTGGAGGTCGACTAGCTCTAATAAATGACACTTAACCCCCTGAAGTTGCATTTTGGCGCTGATAAACACATCCCCGTCCGTATCAGTAGCTTGACTAGCTCTGATACCAATTTAATATGAACCAAATTGATATATTGATAAATTGGAACGGATACAATAGTCAGCGTGCTTTCGAGAGGCACCCGTCTCTCCTTGACCTACTTTCGAGAGTTAGGAGCTCTCCTAAAGAAAGAAAATATGAAAATAACTCTAACCCCCTCCCCCCCCCCCCTCCAAAAAAAAAATGATACCCCTAAACCTCCAAGTTATACTAAATAAATAACTTCTTTCCTAATATAAAAGATTACCTACCTAAGATAAAAGATTATAACTACTATAATTAAAAGATCTCTAGAATATTGATCTTATCATTTAGGCGGCCTTTTATAATTAAGTTATCTTTGGAGCTGGTTATATAGCCTATTTTTGTTATAAGGTCAAAAAAGATCTTGGTGATAAGGTCCCTAATGTAATAGACCATCTTGTAGAGGCTTGGTGGATGAAGATGAGATGGAACAAGATACTAGAGTTTCTAGTGACGAGGGAGATGAGCTTGTGGTTGATGATGATCTTGAGGATGTATAGTTGATTATTAGAGAAATTTGAGAACTATATGGGGATGCTTTTGTTACTTTCATGTTTTCTTTTGACACTGATAATCAAGTTTCTTTTGGACTATTGGTATGTTTATTGTAATATTTTGGTGCTTAAGTATATATTATGTGATAATTAAGTATATTCTGAATATCGGGCACCTTCGGTGCTTGAGGCAAGTGGCTTCGCCTATCGCATCGGCCTCTAGACTTTTATTGCCTCGGAGTGCCATGCGTCTTTTAAAACCAAATTATCTGTTGAATATTAAAGTACTAGTTTTGCTTTTCCTTGTAAGACTTCATGTAGTTATGCTTCTGCAACTAGTTCTTAAATTGACATGTGACCTCAAGTACCAATGTGTGTGAACTGTGAATATTCAAAATGCCAAGACTAGAATAGCGGATGTGTGTGAATATTCAAATGCCAAGACTAGAATAGCGGTATTTAACATTGTTCTTTATAACAAAATGAGTCATAAAGCTTGTCTCACATGCATGTAAGTGCACTATTCATCTGTAAACAAACTCATGTTAATATACATGTTTAGATACCCTGTGGCAACTAACTCTTTTGACCGAGAAGACTGATTTATGGCTTTTTCTTGGTGAATGCCGCATAATCATAGGAACTCCATGTCTTTCTAGAGACTGTGCATATTGACAAATGGTGGCATTTTGGTGTTGTGTTTGGGTTGATGGGTTTTCTGGTTGACCCATATTACTTCATTTTGACCCATTTTAAACCCAATTTAATTTCATGTTGGGTTCGGTTTGTGTGGCCTTATTTTTGTTAGGCTCGGGCTGTGTTCTTGTTAATGAATTATTCTGACATACGTACACATAAATACATACATACAAACGTAGGCATACATTTGTACACATATATACATTGTTTCTCACTGCAACATTTCTGACCACACTTCAGTAAATAAAATAGAAGTTCTTAAGTTTTTTCATGTTCATAATGTTATTTGTGTAGAGTACATGCAAGTAATTGAGCAATAAGGTTATTTATGTGCAAAGTGCAAACTTTAGCAATATAGCTATTTATGATTTTACAGCTTTTCCAGATTTTACTTTTCGTTTTATATGAAAATCAAATTATAAACAGGGTGACACTAACCCGACCCAAAATTTTCTTGCCAAATGTCATGCCGACCCATTTTTACACAATTTAGTTTCCTTGTCGACCCACTACGTGTTTGATTTAGATCGTGCTTCGCATCGTGTCAAAATTACCAGCTTTAATATCGAGTACATTGACAAAGCTAGCTGAAGAAATGTTTTTAATACTGAAGATGAGATTTAGACTGTACTTCTGTGTTTATTTATGTATGAGTTATCACTCACTACTAGGGGACAGCTGGAGATAGTATATGTGTGTGCATGCGCATGTGTATATGTATATATATTTGATTTGCTAACTCTGTATCTATGATTTTTACCAGAGTTGTCATTTTCTAGCATTTCTACCTTAATGTGATTAGTTATTTTCTTTATTGGTTCAGGGTTACTTGGAAAGCAATGAGGGTGATCCTGAGTTAATTGTTTTTATTCCGTAAGTTGAAAATTGTTTCATATTTCTTGACAAGTTACGACAACATTACTTCACTTTTCTGTTACTTGTTTTTATTGTTGTATATTTTCCTTCCATTGTATCCTTGCACGTCTTACCAATAAGGCCTTCTTGTATTGGCTTTTCTGCATATATTCATTTCCTTGAATATGCAAGCAATTTGTTTCTGATTGACTAATTTATTTTAGAAATAATGATTCTGATAACAAAGGTGAAGTTGAGACTTGGCAATTACCTTTAGTTCTTTTTTAGTGGAATTTAGAATAAACCATCATCTCTTTGAGGAATTCTTGATCTCTAATACTTTTAGGGTAGCAGACCAAAACAATTTAAGGCTAAAATTAAAAAAATTGCATGTTAAAGGCTGGCAAAATCATGTATTTGTAATAACTACAATACGATTTAGGCTGAAATATAAATAACGATAAAGAGTTGGTAGAAAGAAGGTTGCACTATTATTAACTATCTGTCAGGCCTCTAAGACATGTCATCTTAGGGGCATATATATCAGTATTGTCCAATTTGTTGCACATGTAGTTGGCTTGAACCCATAAATGTTTAATCAGGATTTTTCTAGCTGGTATTTATAGTAATTGACTGTGAATTCATTAGTCTCTCTACCCATGGGATGAGGCATGACTATCTACGTCTTACCTCTCCCATACCCTGCCCTGGCGGGATTGGGTCATGTTGTTGTGATGTGAATCCATAAGAATCCAAATACGGGGATGCATGGTCCTTTTACTTGAAAATGTGATGAAATTTCAAAACGTGCAAAGTTAGAACCAAAGTTAAACTAAGTTTATAATAAAGATTAAAGAGAAAAAGACAATGTAACACAAGTTTTTTTTAACTATGCTGTGAATAGGGTTGCTAAGTGCAGGTGACATCTAAGGCTCTGATTTTCGTAAAGACAGGGTGGGGTTTAATATTTGTTGTATATTTCAGCAAAGAGAATGCTCAGTATATAATGATACAAGATGGGCCTTGAGTTAAGAGACCTTAATTCATCGCTAATATATCCTGATACCAAAACATCATAATAAGAAATAACTGCAAATGTTTCTAAGGTACAAATGCCTGTAATTGTTTATTGAATACAAGACCTTTAGACAATGTCCCAAGATACGGTATGACATTAATATATCATGTCCGTATTCTGAAGAAAATGTATGTTGAAAAAAAATCTTATTTGTAAATTGGTTTCATGTATTTCTAGGCTTGTGAGTTGATTGTTTATGTTAATTTGTTGGAATTGATTGTTATAGATTTACATCCGATGTTAAGATAAAGAGCATTTCAATTGTTGGTGGTGCTGATGGAACAAGCCCTTCCAAGATGAGAGCGTAAGTAGATCTGTAAAACACTTCTTATATAAAGTACGCATAACTTCACAATTCATCAATACATTAATCATCTGCAAAAGGAAAAAAATTATTTTTGTAAACACCTATACGGCTATATCTTTAAGCTTTATGTGAAAGTCACTCGATTAACAATTGTAATCATAGAGAATTCTTTTAGCACAACAATCGTTGGAAGATTTCCTTTTTAAGGAGCAAAGTTAAAGACTTGAGAAGTATCCACGTATGAATTGTTGGAAGGATTTAACATATTAACATAATTTATTGATGAATCATGTTTAAAAAACTTACAACATTTGTGTATACAAATTGATTCTTAATTATATGGCCAGGTACTCCAACCCATCAATAAAATGAAAATTTGCCTCATAAAATGTGTTATCTAAAGATGTGATAAAATGATGAGGGTGGGATACCTGATAATTGATATTAAATTACAAGGTTTTGAAGTGATGTTTATCTAGAAAATAGTTATCTATGGTTGTAATGATTTTGGGAGATAGCCCCTTCCTATAATTTGGTTAATTGTTTTATAACAATTTTAAATAGTAACAAACTAAACCTGAAAATGTACTTATTGCATATAGGTTTATCAATCGAGAAGGAATCGACTTCTCAGATGCGCAGAGTATGCAAGCTATTCAGGTCTGCAGGCTAAACATGTCATAAGATTTTTCATTTGTAATTCTTTTCGCTTGGTGATAAATTTTATCATGATTTTAGGAGTGGGATTTGGCAGAAAATTTGCAAGGAGTCTTGGAATACCAGACAAGGTGCATCGATAGTTCTTTCTTTCCATTATATTCACACCCAACTTCTATTTATCACTTTCCACTTCATATTATTTGTAATCTTTTTCACTCATGATTGTGAAAAGTATAAATATGTGATTGATAAATGTAATATACTAACTAATATGTTCAAAGAATTGTAAAAATATCGGTATGTTTTTTCATTATCTATTTTGCAGTCTAAAATGCGAAACTTATTAATTACTGATGCTTGTTGATCTCTGTGTTGTACCAGATACTCTAGGTTTCAAGGTGTTGGAAATCTGACATTGCATTTTCCTGATAATTATGGTGGTGAGACATCTAGAATACAATACATTGGGCTAAAAGGTGAAGCCACTCAGGTATATTGCATTTTGGGAATTTTCTTTATTTGTTTGTTTCATTTCTTTTCTTTCTTTTTGTTGCTTTGTTCATAATTTCACTTTTATTATTGTATAGTTGAAGAGAGATGTTGTTGCAACAATCGTGTATGAGCTTATGCCAAATCCTTCGGATCACAAGTAAGTGACATTGCTACACTTCTTTCCAAAAGTTCTAGTATGTGCTTAACTCATTTAATAATTTCATGTTTCGTATGCTTGTGCTAGAAATACAAAGTAAACTCTGTTCATTTGTATATTACATTCTCAATCTTTTGCCACTTATCTTTCCAACTGTAAAATCGCAGGGCAAAATCTGAAACTGGAGGGGGTATGTCACATGTGGAGTGAGTTTGGCAGTGTTTATTTCATAGAGCGATATATGACGATGTTAGTCAACCACCCACCTTTTACTTTTTAGAGATTACCTACCATATACGCTTTTGTTTTCCTTATATTTTCACTCATGGAAACTTTGCAATGTTCTACACTTAAATATTGTGTCTAAATTATCTTATCAGAAGTTTGCAGTGCTTTACATATTCATGGTTATTTCACCTCTTAACTATGTATATTCTGCTATCATAGCTATAAAATACGATGTAGATGCCTACTATATTAGCTAGTGTTTCATTGTAAGGAACAACCGAACAAATGAAGCAAACACCCTTGCTAGTATCATTTATATATAAATGTTATGATGCTATACCCTTTCTAATCAACCATTAAACGAAAAAAAATATATATGAAAATTGCAGTTTTGCACAAATACAACTTTGTTCCAAGCAACCAAGCTCTTTGACAACCTTTGATTCATTAATAATCTTCCAACAACTAACACTTGCATGCATACTAGTATAGCACTTAATATTGGGAGTTCAGTTGGAAGAAACTAGACAATGGATGGTTCAAAAAGAACCCACTATAGGGCTAATTAAGACACAGACGTTACTATTGACTCTTTTTATTGGGATTAGTAGAGATCCAAATATGGTTGGAGGTAATTAGTGACGGGCTCAATGGAATGTCTTTATGCTCAACGAGTTTAATGATTTCCATCTTAGGATTTACGAGAACATGGGCCTAAAGGTAGTTTTTGAATGTTGCCTTGTGAAGACGAAAAAAGTTAGTATTAGACCAACGATGAAGCACAATTTTTAAAGGATTTCCTCAAACAAACGTCTTGAAAGATGTTATTCATGTCAAGGTTGTAAAAGTTGCTAGGAGGTATATAGCCGGTCGATTACCTTCAAGCAATTAATCGGCCTAGGCGGTGATTAATCGGTTTCTAGGCGGGGTCCTAAATTATAAAGGAAATTATTTTTAGAAAAATATATATTAGTAATACCTTAAGAAAATAAGTCAATAACCATAAAAAAGTTTAACAAGCTTGAAAAATAAAAACCATAAATCCATAATTAGTAATACCCTAACCAAATAAGTCAAAAAATATTAGTAGATTTCAATTTAAACTAAAATCCAGTCAAACCCTTTTGTTGAATGCTGATGAGCGCCTAGGACCGATTTTGATCACAACCGATAAACCTGATTGATCATGTGATTTCTAGGTCGGCGGACCGCCGATAACCTCCTAGGCGCCGATTAATCGGCCGCCAAGACCAATTTTTTACAACATTGATTCATCTCTTGTAACCTTTAAGGGTTCACCTGTTTATAACTTTGGTGTTTTTTTACCTCTTCATGTCCCATCCTTAGAAATTTGAGATAGAAGCCTTATCATGCTCCACTAAAACTATACTATAAATGAACTTTTCCTGTGTAGTTTATTAGAAGTAATGACAAGGTGAATACTATGGCTGGC
>JAUEJL010127349.1:0-11480 GCA_032274825.1 Drosophyllum lusitanicum | reverse complement strand
GGTACCGGTGTTTCCGAAGGAACCCGGGAGAGCCGAAGCCCAGCTTGAGACCTTCGGGTCCGGTGCTACTGGCGGCCTAAGACATTGTGTGGTTAAGGTTAAATGGGTCCCATATATATTTTCGTCTCTCTTTTTTTCTTTTTTATTGTTTTTATATATTTGATTTTTTATTGGTTAATAGGTATTATAGATAGATCACATAATTTAATGTGGTAGGCAGTGATCATTACGGGGCTGAGTGGTGGGAGAAAATAGCTGACGTGGTGATGTGATGGATGTGAGGGTTACTAACACTATTAAAGGGAGAAAGGAAATAAAGGGGATATGCACCAAATCTTAAACATCGATCTGACATCTGTGCGGCGGTGATGGAGGCGTAGTGATGGGGAGGTGCGGCAATGATGGAGGTATAGTGAACAAACCCTTACAGTAGCTCGAGCTCGTATTTTGAGGCTCTAGCTCGGTTGACGAAAGATTATACGAAGCTTGTAATAGTCTCGCTAAAACTCGTTTAAATTATGTAGGTTTTTAACAATAGTTATAAATTTTATAAATAATAAATAAAAAACAATATGAATTTTGAATTTTTATCTTTCTCATATTTAATGATGTAAAAATATATAATATAATTATTTAGTAATAAATAAAAAATATATATACTTATATACAAGGCTTGGGCTCGAGCTCGTTTAGGCTCGGCTCATTTTAAACTTTTAACAATCCAAGTTCGAGTAGCTTGACTCATTTACATTCTTAGCTAGGAAAATCGAAATAGCGGATATGAATTGAAGAACAACATTGAACCCTTAATCATGTGAGAGGGGAAATTAGGAACCGCGGGTTGAGGAGGGATAAGGGGTCATGATAATGATGAAGCACAAGAACTAATGATGTAATTAACTATTGTTATTATTATTATAGTTAAAAACACATAATAACAAAATCATTACAAAACACACAATAACGCATATTAAAAACCCTCAAACCTTTCCCATTCTCTATTCACGATTATCAATTTGGTCTTCTTTTATCACCGTCAAACTGTCCCTCACCACCACATTACGTTTTTTAGTTTTTCAAGTTATTATGATGATTTTTTTTAATGTGTTATCATTTGTGAAAAGTTTATTTAAGAACTATTTTTATTGCGAGAATCGCGAGAACCAATTTTAGCCGTCCAATTCCCCCTTCTTCAATTGGATTGCCCACCCATGAATTCCTTACATGCACCAACACTTAATCCCCCCACGCTCTTCATCAATGAATTTCACTTACTAATTGAACGGCTAAGATTGATTCTCGCGGTTTTCACAATAATAATAGTTCTCAAATGAACCCTCCCCGTTATCATTTTATATTTTTGAGTCAGCCAGATTTAATATAAGTAAATAAAATTTTATATGATTTATTAAGTAGTATTAATATAAATATGGCAAATCATTTTTCATTAATATATGACCCATCTTACTAAAAGAAGATTTGAAAATATATATGATCTTCGTTTGCAAATTAAAAACTTATCTGGTTAACTTATGGGTGGTGTGTAAGGATCAAATCACCACTTGTTAAGATCGAATTTCTATTTTAATAAGAAAACGTTAGAAGATGCGGATAATAGTAACAAGATAAACATGACAACAATATATATCATGGTTCGGTCGTCAGGGTTACGACCTACGTTCACGAGCAGGAACTAGAGACTTTTTTATTATCTGAAAGTGTTTACACAAATACCACCCCAAAGGTGCATATGTTTGAACCATAAAGATTAAATGACACGAAACCTAGCTAGAATATTTATAGAGCAAGCTAGAATATTTATAGACCACCGTACAAGATATTTACAAAAAAAACAAGATTTTATCCGGAATACATGCTCCACGTCGTGCACTATCGCACCACATCATGCAGCCTCCAAGCGAAAAACCCAAAACCCTGTTCTCAATCTCCTCCTCGTCATTCACCCTTGCTCCATGCTGAGCTCCCATAATTAGGTCCTAATTTCATTATCCAAATTAATTCAAGTCATATCATAACATGGTGATCGTTACATAACAAAATTAACCACACACAATAATTTTACGCATTATCAACTTATACTATGTGTTATTAACTGCGTGTACCTGTCGATGTAAATCAGCTCTCCATAACTTAAGGACGAATGGAGCTTTACAATTTTCGGCATTTACAGTTTTGTTATGGGCTTTGAAGTCGGCCCATCACATCGTCTATAGTTCAAAGTTTCAAACATTGCATGTTATTCTCTTCGTGGTTCAACTTTTTTCAAAAAGAGTCCAGTTGTGATGTTAATGTAGTTTAGTTTTGTATAATTACGAAATGGAGAAATCAGGTCGTGTTCATTTAGGGGACTACTTTATTTTGCAACGAGTAAAGATAACTTACTTAGGAAAAATACAAAAAATTAAAGAAAACATATGTAATGTATATTTTTACAATACGTTTACTTAGGACACCATACTCAAAAAATAAAAAATAAAAAATAAAAAAGTTGAAATTCATATGAAAAAAATAGTAAAGGTATGTCAAACTACCACAACACTCATTCTCCTATGAAATTCAAAACGTAACGAGATTCAAACACCACTCACCACATAATCAAAACGTCGCTAAAATAAACATGTGGAATTCACTAACTCATCCTACTAATTAATCCTTCAACCTATTAAATAAACATGTGAAATACACTAATTCTCTTTTTGCATTTCCTCTACTGGTTTTGATACATGTCTTGATATAGTGAGTTGATGGATTTAGTTGGAGGATGAGAACATCTCTTTTTAGAGGTGACACTAAAAATAAAAACAAATGTAGTTTATCTCTTAAAGTCTCTTACCGAATTAGAGTAAGAGGTATTAAGAGGTTTTTTATATTTTTAATATTTTATACTAACAGGGTGTTTGGAATATTTTTTAATATATGATTATTTTATTTGTTTAATATAGATA
This sequence comes from Drosophyllum lusitanicum, assembly GCA_032274825.1. Lineage (NCBI taxonomy): Eukaryota > Viridiplantae > Streptophyta > Magnoliopsida > Caryophyllales > Drosophyllaceae > Drosophyllum > Drosophyllum lusitanicum. The sequence continues at coordinate 8,514 of JAUEJL010127349.1, read as the reverse complement.
CACATATTATTGTATATGGTTAAGTTTAAGTTCTACATTAATTAATCATTTAAACATGAATAAGTTTAAAGTTCAAAGATTAATAAACTAATTACAAAGCATAAAACATGTTCAAAGATCAATCATCTAGACTGAAAATAAATTTAAAAGTTTAATTATCGATGATCCAGTTTTTGGAAGAATCTGATTCGACAGTCTTGTAAAAATTCTAAAATTCTAGTTTTTTATATTATTGGTGAATTGAAAACGATTTAGTACTAGCTAGCTACCTCAGCTCCCAACACAACACACCTCGCATGAGTTGTTGATCAACAACACTATTAGAAAATACTCTAAATACCAACGGGCTTCTGTCTCAATGGTACATGGGGTTTTCTCTCATAGTGTAGGTCTTGGGTTCAAGTTTTACTATGGGGGTTTCTGAAAATAGTTGGAGGAGGGTTTATTACCTCATGGTGCGTGACTTGAGGTTCACATACTGTCTGTTTAAATATCACTGCGGATCCAGCCCATTAACATAACTTTCTGTTTAAAAAAAGAAAATACTCTAGATGTACAAACATGTGATCGATCACTTGGACGTAGCATGTGCTGGGTCGCTGGGAGACACATGGCGCTGTTTAGTTAGAAGTTGTTGGAGTTGCTGGATTCAAATACTCAATTAAGCTGACGAGGATTTCATGATTATCTGCTTTCTTTTTTCTAGAAAAATGTTATAAGTATTAATTAAGGATATATCAAGTGTCATTTAGACCATACGTAGTTATGACATGCTGATACATCAGTTTTTTAGCCTATGACATGGTCATTACTAAACAGCCCTAATCATGACATATATGACTAACTTCCACATTACTACATCTTTTCATTTTTATTTTCAATTTTCTTCAAATATAAATTATAAATTACAACTAATATTTAAAAAGTAGAAATATAATCTACAATAATAAAAATTAAACAAAAATACAAACTTAAATCGTACATTAAAAATATTAAATTAACAATGCTACAAATACAAATTCAAAATAAATTAAGTTTGAAAAGGAACCGGGATTTGTCAAATATGTTCGACGAGATCGCATTGAAGATTAATATGCGTAGATGGTAGGTTTTAAAGTTAGATTTTTAAAATTGTAGTTTTTTAAACTTTGGTACATTAAATGGTAGGTTTTAAAGTTAAGTATATATAATAACAAAATGTGACTAGTTTGATACATTTAGAGGAACTAAATCAATAAAAGGGGTAGGGTTACGGGAAGTATATAGTAGGTTAGGAAAGAAAACGTACTTCGAATCAGAGTGTGTCTTTCCTTACCGATCACTCATTCACGAATTATGACATTTAGTTTGCATCAATAGCACTCAATTTGCATTTCTACTATTTCTATTGTACGTATTTTCTACTATTTAAACGATTTCTACATCCTTTTCGTCTTTTTTTTTTTTTTTCTAATTTAGATGTATTTGCATATTCGGTACTGGAATTGCATCTTTGTACATGCATTACAATTTTTTTTCCGGAATTAAGTCGAGTATGATTTCGAATTAAAGAAGATGTAAAAAAATAAATCTAGTGGTATAATTTCTATGTTGAAAATTTTTAAACATGTTTAAATTATAGTTAAGGGTTAATAATAGTTTAATCATCAAAGTTGTAGCTTAGTTTCGATTTAACCATAACGGTTTTTTTTACGATTTTACCATAAAGTTTTGAATTTTTTATGATTTAAAACTCAAATAGGTTAAACCTTGAAGTTTTGTAAAAAACGGACTAATCATTAAAGTTTTGTATGATTTTTTATTTCACTTTCTTTATTTGATTGTACATGTTACTTTTATTAAAAACTAAACAAAACTTAGAACTTAAATCATTTTTAACAAAACTTTAAGGGTTAAATCTTTTGAAAAAAACGTTAAGATTTAAACAAAAAATAAGGTGTAACTTCGACGATTAAATCGTAACAAATTCAAAATTTATAGTAAAACCGTTTAAAAAAACTTTGATGATTAAATCAAAACTGGATCAAAACGTTGAAGGTTAAACAGTTATCGACCCTATAGTTAGTTGAAGTTCTAATGGGTAAATTTAATTTTTTCTTGGTGAGTGAATGTGGAATAGCAATAGGCGTGTGGGTTTTGGGTGGATTGTGAACAATTTCACTTTTTTTTTAATGATTGATTAATATTGGTATAATTTAAATTCTGTGTTTAAGCATGATTCAATATAGATACATACTATATACATACATATACGCACATATATACACACGTGTCAAGTTTTGTCATAATTAAGTGATTATCTTCCAGAATTCTACGATCCATCTTCCTAATTGTTTTTAAAAATTTTAAACAAAAAATGTTTGGAGACTGAAATTTGATTTTTTTGGAAGCTTATGTGACTTTTAGATTTAGCTGATGGGTCGTAACATGTTGTTATGTTCAAGTCCAAGGTAGATCCGCAAGTGTCACTCTTTGTGTTTATTTGATACTAAGGTGTTGTTTGTTTGCTGCTCAATGAAACCATTCAGCGCCGAATGCTGAATTGTTCAGCATTCAACGTGTTTGATTATTATCTCTGAATGAAAACTGTGTTGAATGAAACAGAAGAACCGTGATGAATCATACAATCTTAAAGTACATTTTGAATCATTAAGCACCAAGTTATTTACTTTAATACCCTTTTGTTTCATATTTTGTCTTGTTAAACAATCATGTCTTATAATATAATAAATCACTATTAAGGTTTAAATGGTAATATGCATCATTCAGATTATTTATTCAGAACACTTATCAAACAGCAAATCACATTCAGACGCAGTTTCATACAGAGCCTTTAAATTATTCAAGCTATAGAATCATTCGGTGTTTAATCTTTATGTTTTAACAAACAGCTCCTAACTTTCCAAAGTGTGGACTTAAGTTTGGTTCTAAAACAATAGGGAACAAGGGACTTGGCAGGTGGATAACTATAATTGAAGTTTGGTAATCGTGCTAAGGTTTTCGATTCGTTGCTGAGTAGCTTTAATCGTAAGAGAGGTTTATCCAAAACGTGTTTTTCTGTTCGATAAGGTCGATCCTTTCAACAAAGAAGTTGACATGGATGCATCGGCGTTATTACATGGTCTCCATGTCCAAAACAAATGGAAGTGTGTTGTAATACAGAATGATCGTCTATGAAACAAGTTTTTGTCTACAAGGTGGAATTACATGACGATTCTATAAATAAGGTCTTAAATGCAAATTTCACTCAACCTCTTAAACCTTGCATTTGGGGGGGGGGGGGGGTTAAGGGGCAAAATTATGATGTTTAAAAAAGGCTATGACAGAAATAGAAAATCAGTCCATTTGTGGTTTCTTTACATTGTAAACCCTCTCCACAAACGCCTAATCAGAATTTAGTGGTTGATATAATATGACAAAGGGGTATATATATGTGAAACCTCTATAAGGCAAAATTTACACCCTTTCTTCTTACCTTCGTTCCAATCCTTCATCTCTGTTATAAAATTAGTTAATTAACATAAATTGGTAAAAGAAAGGGTTGAGTTCGTTAAAAGTATTAAAATTTGGAGCTTCTGACTTGAAACGACGCCAGGCCCAAGATAATTCATATTACTCTTGGACCCGGCTTCATTCTAAGGCAGAGGGCTCAACACGGCTGGCTACATACTCAAATAGGTATATTATTTGCTTTTGAAATTTTATGTTGTTTATGTTCAAAAACCAGAACCGTTCTATAAAATTCAACAAATATGATATACTGACATCGAGAAATAATATATATAATCTGCCATTATAATACAACAATATACAATTGATAGACAATTATACGACATTATATTATATATGTGCTAATTGTTGTTTTTAACTTCATTTATATTTTCATGAATCACGACGTGAACCTCGCCTATGTTACCTCTTAGAACATTTATTTACATCATTTACTGTTTTTGGCAAGACGAATCATTTTTAATTTGTCAGTTTCTTTTTCCTTCGGGATTTATGAATTAGATAAGGATTTTCTAATATTATAATTTTTAAAAATCATTTAAAAAACGTTCAAAATCACCAACTCTTCCTCTCATCCTAGAAAGACCCAAACTAAAGTTGTTTCATGGCCTTGCCATTGGGTCTTCTTCACAAAGTTGTTTTTGCCTCTACCTAATTTTCAAATTTCCCCATTTGTATTTACTATTGAAAAATTATATTTATTTTTACTTTTATCATCTTACTTTATCTTTTTACTTATTAAATTATGACACGTGGAATCCAATTATTATTATTTTTAATCCGTTCTCTTAATTTTAACATGTGTCTTAATCTAGTAAGTATGAGAATAAATATAAATATTTTATAGAAAGATATAAAACCTCTTTTTACTATTTATTCCTTAAATGTCTTAAAAAAAGCCAATTTAACTTCTCCAATAATGATTTCTTCACTTAGTAAGAGTTTGTATAGACGAATTTGATTCAGTTTTGCTATTCATAGTGTGGTAAATTACAACTTTCAAAATGGGTGTTATTTTTATCATATGAGGTTTTATCAATATCTTGCGGCTCTTGCCATTTTATAAAGAAAAAAAAAGAAAAATTTGATTATGATTCTCTTACTATTTGACACGTTTTTTTACGAGTAACACAAAAGTTAGGGGTAGAACGATGCTAGCAACATTTATGTTAAATGTTGTTACATTTACAAACATTTAAATTAGTAAGTATTGAAATGACTACCATACCCTTAGTACAAGTGAATGTAAGAACACCTACAACGAGGCTTAGTTATTGCCAGTAACTACCAATATCACAACTATAGTTATTGTCATTACAACCAATATGTTATCTGCATGTTATTGGCATCATGTTGTGGTGGTAACGAGGTTCCCCCCTCGTTATCCATTTTATTTTATTTTTCTTTTTTCTTAAAGCAACAGAAATTAAAATAAATAATTGTGTGTGAGTTCAGTTATGACAATTATGGGTTCAGTGATGACAGTTATAAGTGTTATCAATGTGACTATTAAGTTATGAGTTAGTTATGCTGACATGTCGACTAGTTATGGTAGTTATGAATGTTTACCACTGCAGATACTCTAAATTTGGTAGCACCCATATGACATGATGAGTGCCGATAGAAGCATATATTTTATCCCGATACAAAAAGAAAATAAATGGAGAATAGTAAGTTAAAAAAGTGAAAATATATGATAAACCATTATAAAGCTACAGGTTTTTAATAACCTTGAGAAATAAGTTTGATTTTTTAAGACAAGACTCTATTTTTTTATAATAAATATGATTTGTATAGTATTCAAATATATGTAAAATGGACTTAATCCGTTACAGTTAAATGGAAGAGGATCATAGGTAACCTAAAAAGAAGAAAATATACATAAAATAAATATAAATTAAATACAAAAACACATCATCTCTCACTCTCTGTTTTCACTTGCTCTACTCCGATGTTTCTCCCTCAACTCCCAATTTCACCATTTTTAATAATATCTTCAGCAATGCCCCCAATAACCAGACGAAATTAAAACAAAATATTTTGTGTTGCTTGTTTTCCTTTACAAGTGCCTTCAAATCTCTCCTGAATTTAAACAATATCAAGAGATTTGAATTCCCCTGTTTCAGGTTAAGTTCTTGAGAGGGAAAAGAAAATGGCGGACGTTGTCTCCGGTGAAGATATGACGCCGGAAAACATTCCGGGGACGACGGTTGACTTGGCGGTGCAATTGAGGATGCTGTGGGAGGTTATAAAGGCGCCATTAATAGTCCCATTACTCCAATTTGCAGTTTACATCTGTTTAGCCATGACTGTAATGCTTTTTATGGAAAGACTTTACATGGGCGTTGTTATAATTCTTGTAAAACTGTTCTGGAAGAAGCCTGAACAACGATACAAATGGCAACCAATTCGTGAAGATATGGAAATTGGGAATTCGTCTTTTCCTAAGATTCTTGTTCAAATCCCAATGTTCAATGAAAAAGAGGTTGAAATTCGAGTCAAATTCTTGACTTTTTGATCGATAACTGTTTGATTTTTCGAATTTTAAAATTAAATGTTACAATTCAGGTGTACAAGATCTCAATTGGTGCAGCATGTAATCTGTCATGGCCGTCCGATCGTCTTGTGATTCAAGTTCTTGATGATTCCACTGATCACACGATTAAGGTAATAAACATGGATTATTAGGTGTAATTGTCTTCTTAAATTAGCAGTTAAAACCAATATTTAAATTTTGTTGAGACTAATAGTTGTGGAACAAATGATTTTATTATAGGAAATGATTGAGAAAGAATGCCAACGTTGGGGTGACAAAGGAGTTAATATATGGTACCAAATTAGGGGAAACAGGGTTGGTTATAAAGCAGGTGCACTTAAAGAAGGATTGACTCATGATTATGTCAAAGACTGTAAATACGTTACTATTTTCGACGCAGATTTTCGACCAGAACCAGATTTCCTTCGGCGAGCCATCCCCTTCCTCGAGTTTAACCCTAAAATCGCCCTTGTTCAATCTCGATGGCGGTTCGGTATGTACTATGAGCTAACTGTTAATTACTTGTTGAAGATTTTTTATATCTCTCCCGCCATAAATATGAAAATAAATATATAAAAAGAAGGTTTTGTACTTTGTGCATGTTAATGTTATATTTGCACACACATGTTTAGGAAGCAACTAATGGACCACCCATGTTACCCGGCATAATAGTTGTTAGGGTTAACGGGGTAGGTTTGTCATTTACTATTTATGTTCATTTCATTTCAAACAAGGGCAGAATGGTAAATGATAGTTAGATTATTTTTCCTTTTTTTAGTAAACTCGGATGAATGTTTATTAACAAGAATGCAAGAAATGTCACTGGATTACCATTTCACGGTGGAGCAAGAAGTGGGATCCGCCACTCATGCATTTTTTGGTTTCAATGGTAACCAAATAATTTCTAATACATCTTAATATACAACATCGCTAAAAATAACCTAGGGACAATATCGTAATTGACCACAGGAACGGGTGGTGTGTGGAGGATCGCCGCCATCAACGAGGCTGGTGGGTGGAAGGACCGTACAACCGTCGAGGATATGGACCTTGCGGTCCGAGCCGGTCTCCAAGGGTGGAAATTCCTTTATCTAGGTGACCTTCAGGTGATTAGTCTTGGAAACATAATTGACTTCAAGACTTTTATATAATAAAAATAAATAAATATATATAATGTCTAGTGAGTCGATGTGTAGAGTTTTAATTAACGGTCACAGGTTAAAAGTGAACTTCCTAGCACATTCAAAGCATTCCGTTTCCAGCAACATAGGTGGTCTTGTGGTCCGGCTAATTTGTTTCGAAAAATGGTGCTCGAGATCATTAGAACTAAGGTTGGTTAATCAGAGTACGTACTTTTTTTTTTGTTAAATTGTATTTTAAGGTTTTCTCGTATTGTGTTATAACGCCGGTGTCGGGGTATTGCAGAAAGTGACCGTATGGAAGAAGGTGTATGTGATTTATAGCTTTTTCTTTGTGCGAAAAATTATCGCTCACATGGTCACATTTTTCTTCTTTTGCGTTATTCTCCCGGTCACAATTTTGGTCCCAGAAGTCCAAGTCCCTACTTGGGGAGCCATCTACATTCCCTGCATCATTACAACACTGAATTCAGTCGGGACACCAAGGTCCTATTAGCTCACACTCTTTTGAATAACGTACTGTAGCATATCACATTGATGAACTTAATTAGGATCTAATACATGCATGGTTTTGGAATCAGATCCTTCCATTTATTGTTTTACTGGATTCTGTTTGAGAACGTGATGTCATTGCACCGTACAAAGGCAACAATTATTGGTCTACTCGACGCAAAGAGATCTAACGAATGGGTTGTCACCGAGAAACTTGGAGATTCTGTGAAGAACAATAAAACAAATCTCAAACCCAAACTTAAACCTACACGCGCACCCAAAACCTTGAGAATTAACTTTGGGGACAGGTAAATCTCTTATGAGCATTACGACTAACTGCATTTATATTGATTATTTTCAATGTGTTTTATGGTGTTTGATATGATTTAGATTTCATCTTACGGAACTGGGATTCGCGGCCTTCTTGTTTTTCATCGGATGTTACGATTTCATGTATGGAAGACGCCAATACTTCATATACATTTTCCTTCAAATGATAACATTCTTGATAGTTGGAGTAGGTTATGTGGGCACTGTCGTCCCGAGTTCATAGTCAACAACGAATGAGTTTTCTTTGTTAGACTGTAGCGTGTTTTTCCTTCGATCTCCTCGAGCTCTGCCAATCCAAAGTACATACAACATTTGTTTCTGCAGCAAGTTGAAAAGCAAAAAGAAAAAGACATCCAGATGTTTATGATAAGGACAATTAGTACGTATGAGCCAGTGTATATATATATATATATATATATATATATATATATATATACATATATACATATATAAATATATATATATATATATATATATATATATATATATATTAATAATAAAAATTTT
>JAUEJL010127338.1:0-11480 GCA_032274825.1 Drosophyllum lusitanicum | reverse complement strand
TGTATTCAATTCCAGTTCATATTCCTAGTTCTATCCTTGTTAATTTCAGTTTTCTTCAATATATTGCTATTATCAGTACGTTTCGTATCATCAATCCACAATGACCAGACCCAGTTCAACATGTACTACTCCCTCCATCCCAGACTAATTGTGCACTAGGCAATAGTAGCACAATAAGGAAGAACATTTATATTTAAGTATTTCAAATGTAAATTCTTGGATTTCAAAGGTTGAAGGGAAACTACGCAAATAATAACTGTCCACCAGACTAATTTTAGACCAGTTTTGCCCTTTATAATACACATAATTCTAAGTACAGTTAAGGCATTTTGGTGACTAGATGTAATCAAGGGCAGAGTGGAAAACTAGGCAAAATATTTTTGGGGGGAGAGTTTTTTTGGGATAAACTAAAATAAAAGCGTGGACAATTATTTTGGGATGGGGGATTATAAAATCTACCCATTTCAACCTGAACCCATTTTGACCTGTTACCCAACCCGCCTGAGCCGCCTATTTTGCCACCTCTATATCACACTATCAATCAAATGAAGCCATGAACACACAATTGACTCTAGGCATTTTTACCAAGGTAACATGAAGGGTAGGCAACACATTGGCATTATTATATTTAAGTATTTCAAATTTTAATTCTTAGATTTCAAAAGTGAATTCCTTCATTGTAAAGTAATTAGACATGTAAAAGCGCTAATTAAAAGCGAGATTAAAGTTCAGTATTTCAGTTTTAAAAGGGTTCAGATATCTTCTAGTTTTCATGTGACTCAACCAAAAAAGTGAACTATATACATCAAACACCTCATGTAATCAAAAGAGAATATGAAAGGCATGGTACTATAAGGCCTCAACTCTCAAGAAAGACTAAATGAAAATTGAACAAAATTCATGTCCCTATTTCATATGATATTTATTGCCATGAAGGAGAAATTCCACCTGATATTGTTGTCACGATTTGACAAGAACCGCCCCAAGATATTGATTGCAAGAACACGCAAGCCACCACTATCTTCAATACTCATAATAGTTTCTACACATTCATAAAGGATGGCATTTCCTGCATTCTTGTTTGACTCAGTTTTTGTTGCCACCTACACAGTGGATTCAAGCAAGAAAAGCATTGTAAGCAGACTTCATTTAATCATTTCAAAACCATCGATACACTTTTACGAGTTGCTAGTTTTATGTTATAACAGTTGAAAATTTTAATTCCTAAAGCCTTAACAAGTAATGAAATATCCAGAAGAAACTTTAAGCCATGATACTACTAGGAGACACACTCAATTATGTGGCATAAATGTGCAAGTTCCTCTAGCGAAGATACAAATAAGCAACAGTCAAGCCAGACTTGCAGTTAAACAACTACAAACTCTATATTAGAGAGAGCTAGCAAGATGGGTGGGACGGGTAACTAGTAAATATTTAATAAGGATCCAAATGGGATTGGCTGACCCATCAGCACTTTTTTGTCCATTTTCCTAATCTTGTAAATGATTCACACTAAATGAGATTATGAACCTGTATTGTTAAATGAATCATTCATTTTAAGAAAAATATGCATGAGGTTTTAAGCATTTAAAAACACTTCGAGTGACTTTCAAACCATTGACCCATTTCCATTTTAACTAACTTCTAAAACTTCACCCGTTTGACCATTGTAGATTTAGAAACACGAAATCCAGATCACCCATTTTTACGCAAATGGCTCAAAATTGCCACCTCTAAATTATTAGACATCACAACAACTTATCAAGATACAACATAAAAAGATGGAAGCTTACCTGAGCTAGAACATCGTTCATGAAATCACTAGCATCAGCATCACCATGGCCCAAGATGCGTAAAATACGCAACAATCTTATTTGGAGAAAAGGGTCTGAGATTCCAGAAATGTCATATTCGGGAGCATAAGGACTGTTCACAGCATCCTTCAGAACTTTTACCAACCCCTCTGTGCATTTCTAGATCATAAAAAAATAAAGAAAAAAGGTCTCACTTACGAGAACTAAATGGTTTAGGGTGCCTCAATGGCATTGAAATTGTAATACAGTAATGCATTCTCGTCTTAAGAAATATGCATTGAAAACCAAACAAATGTACAAAAGATAATTAGGAAAAAGAGAATTTTTATAAATTTGGCTACTTTAAGGTTTTTTCAATCATCATCTTATAAGGAGACCAATCTGGAAAAAGAATTTTTATCTCAGATGTGGCATGCAAGCCTTTTTATCTATTCTTTGAATTGTCTGAATAAACAATGTGTTAAATATGATTACAAATAGAGTATTATTGCAATAATAACCTAATTTCTTTATAATATGGTGATATAGGAGGTTTTTTGCATTTGTATACACAATACAATCCTGATGGCTTTCGGCACATGTGTATACATCTTTTAGCTTGACTCTTCCAACATAAAACGTAACCTAAATCGACCCATTTATAGGTAAAAAAGTCAAAATTGTCACCTCTTCCAGGTACTAATAATTATCATATTCAGATAGGTAAGATGCTCAAAGCAGTCACTCTACCGCCGGGTAGAGGTATGACTGTCTACATCCTACCTCCCCATACTCCGCCTAAGCGGGATTGGGTACTATTGTTGTTGTGAGATAGGCAAGATGCATATAAAGCTCTTTTCATCTGCATACAATCTGGTACAATAAAGCAAACAAGTTCAATATACCTTCCTGAAATATTCAAGGGCCTCTTCACTGATTATACACAAATCTGCACAAAGCTGGATCGCAGTTAAAAGAACTCCATGATGCTTTTCTTTGAGCAAGGAAGCAACAGGGTTTACAAAATTTTCTGCAAGATCAGGGACTTTCTTTATTATCCTTATAGAGCATAATGCTGCCTGTACATTATAACGTAGGTAAGTACAATGCTTAACAGAGTAAAAACTAACATTGGATAAAATATTTTGAGTTAAACATGAAAAGAAATGTAGATAAAATACATCAATTAAAATCCATGCATTCTGCATAGTGACATTTTGACAGCTTCTCTTCATAATATACCCCAAATAATCACTAACAATTACTAGAAGAAGATATAACTAAGGTCTAAGGGTGTGTTTGGATATGCGTTTTACAAGTGATTATGTGATACTATAAATTCAGAAATAGATAATCCAGCATAAAAGAAGGGGTTGTAGAAGATGGCGTTTGGATGTTCTTATTCTGCTTGAAGTAGTAATAATTCGATAATCAGATGATATAGGGTTTGGCAATTCTGACTATTTGAGAAAATAATAGATATAATGGTGAAAAAAGGCCCTTTTGTGAAAGAAAAGAAACACATCTTATAAAATGAGAGTAGAAGTCTGAACTTAGGTTGTAATAGAGGATAAATAGGTAATTTACTTTATTGTCCAAAAAAAATAACAAGAAACATAATATGTTTATTCAAACATTAAAAAACGGCTATTTGTCATCAAATCATAAGACAGATAATCAGCAACTCCAAAAACTCCCTAAACAATCCAAGTTGACAGCAATCACAGGCATTTCCAGTCTTCCAGATAAAGGGCATAGTCACAATTGAATAATAATCATAAGAGGTACACAAATACAAAAAGCAAATGCTCGTAGATCAAAACTAATAAGCCTTCTCAAGTGATCAGGCCTCTTGTCTCAATGATCAAGAAACAAAAATCACATATTTCATGTGATCTAAAGCTTTATCGACATGATAAATATGCTTTCAGATTTCCTTTTCTTTCAAAGTAGAATACTTAATGCACAAGGGTCGATTCTTAGACTTCAAGAAAGATAAGAGCACAGCCTCTGGAGCTCTCTTTGTTATGAGAGTTCAACAATAAAGTATCAAAGCATACAAGTTCTTCTACTAGATCCACTATTAATCATTAACTTGCCTCCAAAAACATTAAAATGATTTTAAAAAGGAGAATGAAATCTGAATACGCGATATGAGCTAAACCTCATTGAGCTATGTCAATTTTGTTACTTCCCCTCCGTCTGTTTGAATTATATACACATAATCACTAGCTAATGTGGTGGTAAATTAAAAAAAACAGTACTGCATCTTACATGATAATAGCTAAAACCAAATTAAAGTCGGTTGTCATAGTGGAGTACAATCATTTTACACTTCCCAATCTAACATAATGGTAAAACAAGGTGTTACTCTTTTGCAAGCATATTGTAGAAATTCGAATTGCTATCACCAAATATTCAAATACAGTCACCAACCTGACAAGATCAATAAGTTTGCCACTTACCCTTTAATTAATATTTTATAACACCATTAACGATATTTTGAAACTGCCAGTTATGTCCTGGTAATAGGAAAAACGGCCACCAACATTTCATTAATCTATAAAGTGAGCATCCTTTATAAACAAAATATTAAAAATCTCCTTTAAGGGTTACAAGCCGCACTTTAACTCCCAAAGTGACTCTTCTAGTAAAGTATTTGGACTATAAATCATCAAAAAAATATTCATTTAACTACATCCTTATCTTTACTTGCATACTTGAACAAAAACAGCAAGCACATACTTGTACTCTCAATATCGGTTAAATCATTTTCATAAATTCAACTAAATAAATCACCTGAGACAATCAATGGGTCAATATGTTAACATCCTTTCCATATAATAATTCTTTCTATTGGTTTATTGTCCCAAATTGTTCAATCGTCTTAGTTAATTTGATTAGGATAGAACAAAATGAGGTAGTTAATATGATTGGCAAAGTATGTGACTGTTAAGTACCTTTCTTTGAGTACTTAACTGGAGAGAGTGTGAAAGTGATTTAACTTAAATAATTTTTAATTCAGGCAAAACAGATAATAACATCATTACACTTTCACGCTTTTTCCAATTACATACCCAACAATAAGGTTTGCCAATTGTTAACGTAGACTTTCACAACAAATGAATCAAATCATATTCTTCCTTTGTTAATCAAATTAACTGACATAAATGTTGAATTTTAGAACAAAGAGAGAAGAATCTGATGGAACTATAGTTAACATAACAGTCATAAATGATCATTTATGTTAGATAATTGATTAATGTTGGACATAAATAATGTAGTCTGATTTGATTATGAGATTATAAGAAACAAGAGTTACAAACTGCTGCAAGTTTTTAATTAAAAATGATGCAACTGTTTTGTGCTTTACAGATCGTTTTGATCACATTCAGTTAGATTATTACATTAGAAAACCAAGTTTGTAGGTTACGGTGTGATTCATAGAGATAAGATCTTTGGGGAATCTTAGGAAGATAGTTGAAGTAAAACGAAAAGTTAAAAACTGAGTGCTCTTTTTATAAATTTCTACATCTGAGTGAACAAAACAAAGATTTTAGTGAAACGTGGATGATCATTTAGTTTTTTATATGAACATAATGAAAAGTTAAAAAATATTAAATGTTCAAACATAATTTCACATACAATAAAAGGTAAACGGTCACCTTATTGATTTTCTTAGGTAGATGACTATAATTTCGATTCAATTCAAGGTGTGTGGCCACTCATCTTCTCGTATATCAGTGTATGTTGATAGATGAGGGAGGGAGGTAAGGTTTACTCTCATAACCTCTTTCTAGCACCAAGCTCTGCAATTTAGCCTACAAGGTCCCAGGGAGCATAGCATAAAGCAAAGTTGCCATGTCCTATAAGTTGACCAAATACATCTAAACTGATAATTCAGTCCAATTTATTTATCTACTCTCCGTTTCCCAAAAGTGCAACATTGTCCCTTTTGGGTTATTCCAGAGAAATGCGATATTTTCTTCAGTAATTCTTGAAGCCCGATTCAATTGTTCGCCAATTAGTAATCATCATTTGATATTTGTACTTCGCTTTTGGTTCACTAGGTTTTATTTGTTTGTACTTCTAAGTAAGGGGCATATTATATTTGTCTAATAATCATCTTTTGATTGAAGTATTGAACTAAGTGCCAAGTGAAATGCTGCATTCCTCAGGAACAAATGGAGTATAAAAAAATACTCCTGAACAGCATAATTTTAACATGGAATTAAATTTATACCCATTACATGCCCTTGGTTGAGGGATCAAAGATATATTTCATTAACTTACTTTCTTCCGAACATTTGGATCTCGAAATTGCAGCAGCCTTTCAACTTCAGGTGCAAGATCACGAGCCATTTCAGCAGAAGATATATTGCCCAAAGCACAAAGAGCCAGTCCAACAATATACTGGTTAGTATGGTTAAGATCTCTGCAAAATGACAAGATTTCTCTATCACTAAAATGACAAATGAATGGAATGGAATGAGCAAAATGGTGAAATGAGGGATTACATTTCATCATCATTTTGGTTTACAAATAAGAATGAAATGGTCATTCAATTATATTGTTTCATATGAATTATAAACTGGTAAACGAAGATAAAATAATCTTTAATGTAAATTAATTATAATTAAAAAAAATTGTGTATGCTATAAATTCATTGTTTTTCTCCTTGATTTGTCATACTAAAAGTAAATATGTGTCTAACTTTAGTTCTTGTTAATGTATACCTTAATAAAAAATATATCGAACATTTAATTTACCAAAAAAAATTAAACAAACTAAAAGATAATAGACTACCCATTAAAAAGTAGTTATTTTGGATGACAAAAAATAATAATTTAATAAATATAAAAAGGTTTGGGGCTATTGAAGATTACATAAGAAAAAAAGGATATATGGTAAGTTCTCATTCCATTAATCCATTCCACGATGGAACAGAAAAACAACCCTTGCACATGAACTATTAGCAAGATGGAAGGAAGAAATCAAGTTCCTTGAGAAATAATTAAGTACATACTTTTAGATAAAAGAACAAGGTTTTTTCACTTCGATAGAAAGAAATAGACCATTTTATCCCTTCTTTGATTCCTTCATGCAATAACATATATAAGAATAACTATGAAAGGTAGGACCATACTGCTTTAATGAATTGGTGACTAGCATCAAAACTTCTTGTCTTTCATCAAGAAGCAGCATAAGTCCAAGATATCCTATTCTCTTCTCTGGAAATCCAGGAGCTGCAATTAATTTGAGGCATTCCATTTGACCAAAGTGGGTGGGATACCCTAGCATGTGAATGAACATAAGCTTTGCCAAATTACGGTGTCTATAATCATTGTCATTGTCGCTAACTGCTGCACGAATAGAAGCACACTCCTTCCTAACAACAGCACGCTCCTCTGCTGCAGTTTTACAGGCACGTATTGCCCGAATCATGTCTCTGCAAAAATATATATATAAATAAATAAAAGACGATAGTCCTTATCCTGCAAGCCAAGTATCATGTAGATGAGGTCATTACTTGAAAATTTACTCAAGACATGTGAACCAAGTGAAGTTATTGCATGGAGTTCAGTTTAAAGTCAAGAATCACTATGGATACAGGTTTAATAACAAGGTGGAAAGGGAATGAGTATGAATTTCTCAACAAAATCCATTAGATGGGAATTAACCTCATTCCCCCATACCTTCACCCTTAAACCAAACATACCCAGACACCATCAAACCCATATCCTCAAACCAACCACCCCTTTTGCTGGAAAAGTCTCCTCGTGCTACTTTAATCTAGAAAGGAGTAAAAGGCATACTAAATTGTTCAAGAAAACCTCAAAAGCAAAAGCAAAGCCAAATAGACCAGGAGAATAGAAGATGTTGAGCCCCTTATTGTACAAACACTTACATTGCTTCTTCATTTACACATCTTTCTAAATCAATAGTCTTATAGTAGCACCATTTTACAACAAAAACCAAAATCAAGTAAGTAAATTTACAACATTGAAGCACTTATGTGATATAAGTGAGGATATTCAGAGAGAAAATCAGTAAGCAAGAGTTCACATGCAACTAGGATTTTCTTCTTTTTAAGGGGAGTTTTCCAGCTTTAGCAGGATCCCCCGGGGGAGTCGAGCTATGCCCTGATGTGTGTTGCCTAAGTGTTCTAGTGGTCGATCCCAATACTCCCTAGGCTACCCAAGGTGTTTACCCAGGAAGGATCGAGCCCTAGTCTCTTTTGAAACTTTCCAGGTCACCTCACCACTAGGCCATCTTGAAACGGTTTCACATATTCTAGTGGGGTGTATTCACATGCAACAAGAATAGACCCATGAAAACAGTACCATAAAAAAATTCCAGTTCTGAGTTCTAGGAGACCTATCGACATACTTTTCAGAGAAGCCAAGCAAAATTTAGTGTCTTAATTTACCAAGAAAAAATAGTTGTAAAACCATGCCTGTTATGACACGAATAGGTCACATTCTTTGGCATCCAAATATCACCAGTAAGTTCTTTGAAACCACATCTCAAGTGGTGTGCCACCAATCAAATAGTAATAAACGCGTAAAGACTAAAGACAATTAAGATCCCCGATAACCGTTACCAAATATAGTTTCTGGTGCATAAAATGGACAGAGTAATGTCCTCCCAAACGTCATATTTTGTCTACCAACTTGTTTATGCAACAATGCGAAGTCCTAAATAGTTAATCTCCGTAATTTGAAAAGGTTAGTAAGAAACTCCCTGAGCTCATCACAAATTTTTAACGGAACTGCATCTATGATTTGGCATAAAGATACACAAATAAATTTCATTTCGATTAGTTTCAGATGGCCTCATCCGAACTACTAACAGTTTCATCAAATACACATCATACAAATTCATGTCTCTTCTATAATACAATCCAACATGGACATCTACCCTATTTGATACACTTGAACCTACTTTGACTAGTTTACTATGCAAAAAAGGATATAGTTATGTGGGAGCGAAGCCAGATAAATTTTCAAGCGGGGGCAAAATTAAATGTGTTCTTCGATCGGGTTTTAATTCTTCGAGTTTTATGGGTTTTACTTTTCTCTCAACGGGTCACGCCAAAATGAATACCACATATTTTTCAATGAACCAAATGGAACCTCAAATATTTGAATTCAGCTTCAAACCGCAAATCTCGAATCATTAATAAACAATGTATAAACTCATAAATTAGCATAAAGTTTAGTGAATTTTCCTATATTAATTTTTTTGAAAAGGCATTTTTCGATAGTAATTGATTCTTTATGTAATTAAATTATAAGAAAAAAAAAGAAATTTAATAGTCAACTAACTGAGATGTCAACATAATGTATAAATCCCTAAACAACTAATCGGATTGAAATCAAAAACACAACATGCTGACAAGCCTCAAATAATCGACTAACTGAGATTCTAACACAAGAACTACCGAATTCAACAACACAAAAAGAACCCTGATTTCAACACAAGAACACATAATAAGGATTCAAGATTTCAAGAATAGAAGCAATTCGAAATTTCAAACACACTCACACATACACAAATTAAAATATCAAAATCAAAAGCTTAATCAGGGCATTTTGTATAAACAGATTTGAGTTGATTTGATTTAGATATTTTGAGGGGGAAATTACCTAAACAATGTTAACTTGTAAAAAAAAATTACATTGCAATTCAAAATTGTAGAGGGGGCAGCTGCCTACTCTGCCCCCACCCTGGCTCAGCCACTGTAGTTATGGCCAGCACTATAATGGCAATACATCTACGTCTACACCTTGCTACTATCTCCTGTTTGTCATAAAAAAATTCATACACATCTTAACAATCCTAGTATCCTCCGTAGATGAGAAAATAGAGCTGTTGCAATACATCTCCACATTGAATAGAATCTTCCAATTTTAGTTGATCAGGTGGTTCTAGGGCCTCAGGGGTTCAAAATTATATCATGCCTTAGTTCGATTCTGTAAATTTACTTCTTGTTTCACCAATGAGTTATGGAGGTGATAAGATATGAGATTCTAGGTCTGTAGGTACACTTCACAATACTGTGAGTGAAAGAGTGGCTACAAACAACTTCCCAACTTCCACCGTAGTGTTAGTTCATTTACCTCATTGCGATCTACGTTCACGGTGTTCTTTAAAGTGTCGCGTCGTCATTATACATAATTTAGCATCTTAAGCATTGTTACAATTCATTGTAGCAACGAGCACATGTATCGGATCAGTTCATCCGCACTATAATTCAATTGAGACGGTAAAGGGGGAATAATTTCAAATACACCTATCAGGAATCAATAGTTCACTAACATTCAAAATAAAACAAACTCGAAATCAAAGTCATATGAATTAGGTCAAAATCGATCAAACAAAAGCAACTCACCTTAGACGCGTTCCAGACGAAAAGGGATTCATAATTGGGTCCGTCTGTAAACCACGAGAGAGCTCGATCAGATCCAGATTACAGCAGAATGAAGCTAAAAAAAGCGGGTCTTATACAGGTGAACCGTGATTACGTACATATATAAGCTACAAATCCAATGAAGATCTGGGGGAGATCAACTGCAGTAATCTGTGTATAGCAAATTAAGATCTGGTAATCAATTGATCTGCTGGTGGCGATGTGAAGATGAAGATGAACACGAACAGGAAGATGGTAATAATGGCGAATCTGGATTGTATCAAAAAATTTCCATTTCTCGGAGAGGAGAAAGAAAGTGCGAGTATTTGTGTGTGGTTTGAAAAGTTTTAATAAAATGAAGTCCTCGAGTGCAATTTTTATTATATAAATCGTTATTATTTTTCCGGTATCTTTAACATAAATAAATAATAACATTCGTAAATTTAATTAAAAAAATTAAATCATGACTATTTATTTTGATCAAAATTTAAACTTAATTTTAACTTTAGTTACTTAAACTTGAGACTTAATTTTAACTTTAAATTAATAAAATTTATCCAAATTCAACTTTAATGTAACACCGTGCTTTTGAGGACAAAATTTTTCTTTTTAAAACATTGAATCAAGTTTTCAAACCGCGTGGGTTTGTCTGTAATCAAAACATTTACACTTGGTTTCAAAATTTTAAACAAGCAGCGGAAGAAAATACGTGGCAATTTATATACGATCAAAAATTAGTTACATTACAACGTTGGTGTTACCGATACTATCTGGCCGACCATTATCATAGTACAAATACAAACATAATATTAACAGAGTGTGTAACAAACAGTGTTCCTCCCAAAACAAATAACTACCCGCAGCCACCCGAGCTCACGGCCTAAGGATCACCTGCACATGCGAGAGTCATGCGAGAGTGAGTATCTGTTAGCTATAAAAGCTAGTGAATATAAAATAGCATAATAATCAACTAAGTATATCACATATCATCAATCATGCTCAAACAGTACTATCCTAGCATCTCGCGATAAGCTGGTGTAGTCAGAAGGCGACGTATCTCGCAGGGTAGCTAACCCGGCTCAATGCACCAAACTGGGGTACTAGACACATCAACCACGCCTGTGGGTGAGCTGTAAAGCGGTCCACCATTGCGTTTTGGAATCAATCGATTCCTCTGGGTACAACTGGAAGCTGGTCCCCATCCGTTCGGGGAGCATTGGGCTTGCAAGGCCCTAAATACCTATACAGGTACCGCTGATGCTATCAATGGTCCG
>JAUEJL010127327.1:0-11482 GCA_032274825.1 Drosophyllum lusitanicum | reverse complement strand
CTTTTGTAACGCCTTTATGGCGAAACTGTTAATCCAGTTTATGATATTATGACTTCCGCTGCATTAAATTGCTCTTAATTAAAAAGTTTTTTTTAAATGGTGGATTTTCGAAAATCACGGTGTTACAGTTACAATATGTATCTTCAAGTAAAATACATACAAAGTAAAACATGTATGAGAAAATGTTAGGTGATGCTAGAACTATATAACTTAAATGTCTTAATTTCATATAAATTATAAGATTGATAAAGTAAAATGTAAAATTACATTACTAATTTACGCTTCAATTAATTTAGGTTCCACTAACTTAACATTTCTTCAACATATGTAGATTTATACTTGGATACTTTATGGTGTCATTTGCAATATTGTTCTATTTATATATTCAAAACTAAATGTATTATTTTAGTATCAATTTCACTTTATTAAATTACTTTAAGCAATTTTCAATTGTTAATTTACCATCTTGTCCTATGTTGAATTTTTCACTTAAATAATCTTACATGTTTAACGTATTTACTTATACTCTTAGTTTTAATGCTATATGATTTAGTTTGGCCCAAAAACATATCTAATAGTTGTACATAATAACAAAAAAGAATAATAATGATAATTAAACTATAAATTATGTTATGAAGTAAAATTTAATCTTATATAAATTGAAAGTGAAAATAAAAATCTATTTGTGTGTGAAAATTAAAATTGAAGATCAAATGCAATTTATATAAATTAAAGGGTGAAAAATAAAAATTTGTTAGAGGGTAAAAGAAAAATTGAAATGAATAGTTGTTTTTTATGAATTGATTATAAGGAGTAATATCTCTACACCCAATTTCATTATCTTAAGCATAATCATCTCTCTTTAAGTTTCATTTGTTTTTCTTTTCGAGATCTATAGATTTGTGAATGTGCTCATGTGTGTGTGATTATAAGGAGTAATATCTCTACACCCAATTTGGGTATGTCTATTTGATTTACGAAACAATTTGTTTGATTAATTGGTTTGTTTGTTTGATTTGGTAAGATTTATATCTCGAAGTAACTTTTAGTGTTTAAACAAATACATTATATGTAAAACTTAAAATCAGGTTTCTATTTTTTTTTTGCTATGAATTCCACTATTTATAAAAAAAGAGACCTAGGTACACCTGTGCATATGCACATATCTACACCTATGCTAGAAAAATTCTAGTTTTATTTGCACATGTGCACGTATGTTCGAAAAAATATAACTCCTATTATGAAACAATAGCCATGTAACACGCGCATGTGCACCTAGACTTGTGGTACGCATATGCACAATCTGCACATGTGCTCGAGCAAAAACTCAGTTACATGAATACACATGTGCACATATTTGATGTCGTGCTAAAATAAAACCCAGCAAAATTGATTTTTTTTCTTCGAAAAATATAGCAAGATTGGTCTCAAATAAAAAAGTATAATTTTCGTATTCGAAAACCTTTGTGTTTGGTAGACATATTAGTTTTAAAAAGTGGGGGTAAATGTCATAATATCCAAATTATCCCTCATTAATTACCTTAAACATATAATAAGTTTGATTTAATTAAGGCTATACATTAACTAACATTTAATTTGGACTCTTAATCTTTTTAATCGATGACTATAATTGATTCTCGCGATTCTTGTATAAAAAACAGTTCTCGTTTGATTCTCGCTATGTGTGTGTGTGTGTGTGTATGGGGGATATGATAAGATGTATGCTTCTAATAGCACATATCTTAGACACATTTACACATACAAACAATTAAAATGAGGAGTGTGTTAATCGTTTCATCATTTACTCTTTTAAGCGTTTGTTCTTTGAGAACTCCTAAAATAGATGCTAGTTGCATACATCATTTTCTCATATATATGACTTATTACTTTTATTATTTTATAATGTTTATTATTTTTATTACTATTTTATTTTTATAATTTTTAACCCGCATACGATGTTCCGAATTAGTGTTTATAATACACGATGTCACGATCTTCTCTTACAATATTTTTCCTTCCAAAAGTTATAAATCTTTTACTACATAAGATTTGTAATTTGCCATATAATTTGCTGCTGTTTGCAAGCTGCGGTATAATGTTTATAATCACATCCATTTGACCTTCACAGCTTCACTATCTCAACCTCTCATATCGCATTCCTTCGATATATCACATGTAAACTAATCAAGATAGTGAGCATTCGAGAACTCGCCGTCTTTAGACTTTAACCATACGTAAACTAATTGCCGACGCACCACGGAACTCACCATCATCCCTCTCTATTTCGTCGTCATATAACGCGAACAGTGTCTATTCACGTTTTTCAACTTTGATTATCTTAAGAAAACATCTTATATAGAAATTTTCTTTTCATATACATGTTTAATAATCCTTACAATAAATATGAAGAAATCAACCATCTTGAAAATCATATAAAATTCTGAATATTTAAAACATAATATGGAAATTCCAAAAAAAAGTAATACTATTAAGAAACATCATAATATCTGATCCCGTCAAGATGAGATATGGGTAAAGTAAAATGTAAACAGTCGTAACTCTACAAGCAATTCGATACACAAATAACTTGTAGGTTATCTTTCATTTTAAATATCTATATGTGCATGTGTGATTGAATTTTTTAGAGCTAGTATGGTTTAATTATATTGAAAAAAGAAGGATCTGACAAGTAGCCATAAGAATAGTATAAAATGGAAAGATTTAGGAGAAAATATTAAAAGAAAACCTACTACAGTTGCTAAAAATGTGTTGGTGGTCAGAAAGGATGTTTAACCTTAAAGAGTGTAATGTCTTAATCAAAGGAGGGGTACTTTTTTTGGATCAGAACTTTCATCAACTCAAGTAAACCTTGTTTAACCATTACTCTTTCTTACATACCCTCCAAATCTAGGACTCCCTACTCCCTTCTACCCTCTAGCCCTTACCACCATCTACTTCTTCATTATTAACTATCCTCATTCAATTCTCTACATGCCCTTAACACAAACTACAAGTTGTGACACATAATGTACAAGTCATTATGCATGAAGATATCATACCATTTATATGAACATTCCTTCTCCAAAGGTGTTATATATAGAATGCCCTTTGTGTACAAACTTACAAAATGAGTTGAAAAGCATTGGGTACAATGGAGTTCTATCTTTATTTAGCTTATAATTATTAACATATAACCATAATATTTATATATTATCAACTTAAAATCCTTCTTTTTTTGAAAATTTGTGTAAGTAATTAAAGAAAATACTTTGGTATTAATGAAGTGTTTATGATAACTTTAAACAACCATTTCTAATCCTACCACTAAATCTAGACTTAAACCCGTTAACTTGAGTATCACCTTAAACACTGTATACTGCTCTAAGCTTATCGAACTAAACCTATGAGCCTAAATACAAAAATAAATAACAATGGTATCTAAGGGCTATACACATTAGGGCATCACAGCCTCACGGGATGCCCCCCCCTCATTATCTTTTAATCTATTTATCTTGAGAGGCCGTGACCTGGGTCTATCTCAGAGAACAATTATAGATACAGATATATGTACGTATATATATGATGGATGTATTATGCAGCCTAAGCCTAAGGCATACATAAATGAACATAGTATTATTATGCATGCATACTAACTCATCAAAAGAAGCATTTACTGGGCTGGATTTGCATTTATAAAGCCATAATAATACTGTAGTACCAGAAACACTTTTCATTCTTTCCTCCTCTTGGGACTCAAATTTCACTTATTGCATTGTCCTTTTCTTACATATATTTAATTTAATTTAATTTATCAAATAATATTCAACTTGAATTAAAATCCTAGCTTCGTCTCCTGACCAACATCTGATCATAATCGAGCGATCATCGCAACATAACTACATGTATCATGGTACAAGCAATGCTCGTAAAATAACTCTTTAAACCCAACTTACCGAAAATAGAACACATGTAATGTCAACAGTTTTATAGGGTTCATGTGCAGGGAAACATTTACAAATAGTTACAAAAATATAACCAATATATTATATTACAAATTAATTTCTTTTAATTTCCAACACCATTATTAAGGTCTAAGATTGCTGAATAGAAATAACTGGTGAGAAATGCTTCCATAGAGGTTTTAGATGATGGACCTCAGAACAAAAAGTAGGTTGAAAATCGACCTTACAAAGACACAAACGTTACACTAAAGAGTTACACTGTCATAATACTTTATCAAAATAATACCATTTATGTCGAAACATGCATCAATCGATTCCATCCATACGTTGTATCGTAATCTTAATTATATTATAGTCTCTGTGATAGTAGCCTAGCTAGTTCACATTTGAAATAAAATCTACAATAAAGGTTTAAGATTCTTGACAAGTACTCTTTAACTTCGCGTTACACATTATTACATCCTCCATGTTAGTTGTAAACCGCTCGGTAAAGACCATGTCGCTTTTTTTTAATCTTAATTATAAGTTTATAACATGTTTTCCGTTAAAAAGAAATATGTTTTCGATCGGTGGCCAAAAAGAAAACAAAGAGATGATTAGTACAATTTGCTTTGTGAGATAACCCGTCTGGTGTATGAATCACTTCCCATACACACACGAAACGAAGCTCGTTAAACGATTTATATAACAAATAAGTAATATATATGTGTGAAAAATAAGTTAAAAACTTTAGTTGAGAAAAAGAAGGGACCTTTGAAACCCTTTGTGCCAATATAACCCGGCATATAAAAGGGTAATTAACGGGCAAAAGCTACCTCGAGTTCAAAAACCAGACAAAAAGTAATTATAATTTATTAAATATTAATTAATTAATTAAACACAATTAGTGAAATCATAATTCAAGCAAAATAACACTCTCCAATACTCCATGTCTTAATGACATCTTATTCCCTGTGCACAAATCCAAATGTAAACAGTACAATTGAGAACCTAAATGAGCAAAATTCAACCATCCCTTAATATTCCATTTTTTAATTCTTCAAAAACATTATTTTATGAATTTTAATTTTACTTCAACAATAAGAAATGATACATGCTGCTAACGGTACCTACTAACTAAAAACATAAGTCGTTTAAGTAATAATATGTGCACAACACCTAATTCGGATACTATTAGCAGATTCGGCTAGATCAGTAAACGAAAACAATAAAAATTTGATGTGAAAGTATAAATGAAATTGTAAATCAATTAACATTCTTGTAGTGATAGTCATAAAACTCACAATGATGATTACATATTTGTCAAGTTTGGCATACACTTTGTTTTTTGTTTTTTTTTTATTTTTTCTAGTTGAATGCTAGTACTACCAGCTACATAACCATAGACCAATGTGTTATAATCAAGATCCAAGCATGCAAATTCACCTCTAAATTAAACTTCCATAACAATTAGCAATTTTTGATTTTTTTTTTTTTTTGCTATTTGTTTTCAAGATCTTGGTGGCGGGAAGAATTGCGTACCGGCCATGAAAGCATTAAGCGGAGTTGGATATATGGATGACGGATCAATGGAAGTAACATTCGGATTCACGGTGGTGGCGGCAGTGGCAAGCGCCATCGTGCCGGAGGTAATAAGGTTAAGTTGTTGATGTTGACCTCCAGCACCACCACCGGGAGCTGAACTATCTCCACCACCAGGGTGGCTGTATCGGCCCTCTGGACCATGGTCATAGAGAATTCCTTTAAAAACATGTCCGCCGATGTTAACCGCCGTCTGATACGCCAGTTGCTCCTCCGCCTCATCCATTGCACTCACTCTAACGCACCGGAATACCGCCGGAGAACTTAGTTCCGCTGGGAAGTGACCTATTTCTAACCCTAAATTTTGAAACCAATAACAACAAATGTTCAGAATTTATATCTTTTTTTTTAAAAATTTCTTGGGTTAGGTATAATGGAGTATTGCAGTCTATTTTTAGCTACAACACGCAAAATGCGATATTTCATAGCGCACATAGTTGCACACAGTGACACACACTACGTGTATCCATACTCCATAGATTTTATCTAGATTTAGTGTTATATAATGTACACACGTATACAGTAGCCCTGATTTCAAAGCCTATAAGTCTTGAAATATGAAGCTAATCTATATATATATATATGTGTGTGTATCTATATATATATATATGAGATAAACCCCATCAAATCATGAATGAATATTTTGGTAAAGAGAGTTTTTTTTCGTCACCCAAAACCAATAATTGGAAGAATAATGTGAGGGTTTTGTTTGTTTCTTGAAAAAAAGCATAAACCAAAGAGACAATCTTTACCTGAAGAAGTGTTGTGATGTTGCGTGGACGGCAAATTTAAAGCAACCCCACCACCGGTGGTCATCAGCTGATGATCCTCCCGGAGTCTTTTAGGATTCTGATCAATTCCACCTCCGCCACCACTACCACCGCCACCACTACCACCGCCTCTCATCATCAGACTCAGCTGCTGATTACCCAAATTTTGCTGCTGTTGTTGTTGTTGAGTCAAGGATGACAGCTGCTGCTGGCGTTCTCGGCGTTTAGCAGCCGGAACCCAAGTGCTTTTTATATGCGTTTGACACTGAAACCCGCGGCTTTTGCAGCAAGTTCTACATCTCATGTGTTGACAATCTTTTTTAGCTTGGTTGCCACAATCTTGACAGTTAATCCCACTACCGCTGCCGCTACCACCACCACCGTGATCTCCACCAATTACGTACCCAGCCTGCCTCATCACTTTCGTACCCTCACTCCACGCGTACAGATTACTACTACTATTATTATTACTACTGCTGTTAAGACAAAGATCATCTACACCACTTGTGATATTTCTCCGTCTACCCGACACACCCAACTCATAATGCGGTGGTGGTTGATGGTGGTGGTGATGCTGACGGTGGTGATGAAGCTGGTAATACTGTTGCCATAGTTCAAAACCTTTGCTGTAGATCTCTTCGTTTTTGAACAAATACAAACTATTAGGAGTTATTATACTATCTTCTTGCTCCGCTTGCTGTTCTTCATCATCTTTAGTTTCAAACGCTCCACCTAGTGAGAAAAAACCTGACATCTTTCTTCTAAACCTAAATTCTCCAAAATTAAACACAAATCCATATCCAGAAGAAATACCAAGAAATTAAAAGGCTTTTAATAATCTCACTGATCACGGAAACGATATAGGGGTTGTGAGTGTGCCACCTACTTAAAGATCTACTAGGGTTTTAAAAATTGTGAAAAAATGGTGTTTTGTGTGTGTGAGAGAGAGACAGAGAGAGAGAGTAATTCGCTACACTAAAATTTTAATTTCAAGAATTAAAAAAATAATAATTTTAATCGAAGAAAAAAGTTTAATTTTTTGTTTATAATTTTGGTTTTGAAATCTGTCTTTTTGTTATTTGGATGCATTAAAATCACGCCCCCTGCAACGCCGCCAATAGCCACTGCAAACCCCCTCACCGTCTGCTACCTCAATTTAATACAACAACAACGCCATACTCTCTTTCTCTCTCTTCTGGTTTTTACTTTCTCTCTCTAAAAACAAAAAACTTACAGAAAATCTGTATGATCTCCCAATATTTCCTCTACAGTTGTCTGGCAGTTGCAAATAAAAGTCTGGTTTAATCTCGTCCGTCACATTCCAATCACACGTTCATTATGCCGTCCACGTGGCAACTCCATCAGCTTTTTGTTATTCGTCCTTGCACCGGAAAACACGCTCTGCTTTCTCCTTTCCCTTCCTTTATTTTCTTTTATTTTTTATTTTTATTTTCTTAAATTAAATATTATTACTGCATCCTTAAATCTTAGTTTACAAGGCAATTTTTTGAGAAAAAGTTTTTAATTTTAGATATTTGAATATTTGTTAAAAAGAAGGTAAATTATACGAAAACATAATTAATTTTGTTTTAATTACTAATATATATAATACAATGATGAATTATATATTATTTTTAAAAAATATAATTAATTTTTATAATCTTGTAATTATAATGTTTTTTTTGTATATAATGAGTATTATAACAAAATTTATTGTATGTAATAATAATTAAAAATCAGATACAGAAAAAATTGTTTCCATATAATAAAAACATTATTAAAGTTGATTGAATTGTTTTTAAATGAAAAAAGTCAATTATATGCAACGATAACTAAAGAAAGTTTTATATATTTTATGTAATTTTCCCTTAAAAATGTATTTAAAAATATTGTAGGCAAATTTTATTTATCCACTAAAGAAACTAAAAAGTTCAAAGAAAAAATTCCTTAGATGATTAGTTAGGTGTTTTTAAACAACATAACATACACATACTTAAACCTACCTATAAATCTACACCTTTTCGTCATAACGAAATTAGAACTTGTTAACACGAAAAACATCTTGTTACCACTTGACTACAATCCATTGATCCATTTCGTTAGGATTCATAGAAATGCGATCAAATGGGAGGTTTGGATTTGGCCCTCGTCGTATGGGAGTCGGTTAGTTATTCAGTTCTCCAACTTGGAGAGCGGTTTTATACATACACTTTGATTATGATTAAAATATAATTCCTCCTAGCCTGTCAAAAAAATCCATTGATCCATTTGGTTTTGTTCTAGTTTATAGATTTACTTTGTTACATGTAGGGATTTAAATGAGCCGAGTCGAGCCAAGCATTACACTAATCAAGCCGGGATCTTTTAAAAATGCAGAAGCTCTAGCTCGTTCGAGCTTGTAATTTGAGGCTCGAGCTCTGCTCGCGAAATGTTGCACGAAGCTTGTGAGAAGCTCGGTAAAGCTCGTTTATTTTATTTTGTTTTTTAAAAATAGTTTAAATCATATAAATAAAAAAACAGTTTGAATTTTAGATTTTTATTTTTTTCATATTTAATGATATAAAAACAATTTAAACTTTGAATTTTAAACCTTTTCATATTTAATAATATAAAAATATATAATACAATTATATAAGTAATAAATAAATATTATATCAAAACTCGTTTAAGCTCGTGAGCTTAAATGAGTCCAGTATACAATACTCGGGCTCGAGCTCGTTTAATAAATAAGCTTTAATCTAGGCCCGAGTTCGTTTACTCTTGGCTCGTTTCGATCTTGTTTAGCCTCGGCTCGTTTCGAGCTTTTAACAATCCAAACTCGAGTAGCTTACGAGTGGCTCGGCTCATTTATATCCTTAATTACGTTATCAAAATTTTAATATGATAATTGAAATAAAAAGGTTGAAGAAATTATTAACATTTCATTAAAAGCTATGGATTTTGATTTATTTAATTTACGTGTTTTTAGTTATAAAATAATAAAACAATTTATTGCTTATATTAACACATTTTAAACTGCTGTAATTGAATTTCTACAATAAAAAAATAAATAAATAAATAAAATTCCATCACCTAAGTTGACTCAGTTGTCATCTCGTAACCCATGCAAGCAAATCTATCAACTAAAAGTGGAACACACAGTGTTTCAAAACTATACCTAATCACCGTCCAATCAATCACTCATTTGATTCAACCCGACGGTGCTCCTTTGCTTTTCACCTTCACTACCTCAACGGCTGTCACCTTAGCACTCTCTAGCAGTATACTACTTACTAGGTGCATGTATTTTTGCTCATACAAATTGTATATTCTTGTATTTATATTTTATATAAATATATTAATAATATTTATTTATTTATTGGTACATATTTTTGTTTTTGAGAAAAAAGAGGCAACGCCTCGTATTCCATTCTTAATTCTTGGCGTAATCATTTATATTTTTTTATGATTGACCTTTTGCTTATTTTTTTATTTTTCCAATTTTAGATAAAACCGATGTTTAAATAAAAAATAAAATAAGAAAAAGAATGCTACAGTAACCCGGTACTGTTTGAAAGTCAACACCTCCGTAATATAAAAAAGAAAACATGACGTAAGAAATTCTTAATAGCCACAGTTAATGGGATGTTTCTCTTTTCTTTTTAAATTTTATTCTTTTTTTTTTCATTTGTTTAAAGAATTTTGTTTTTTTATAAATGTTTTATTATGAAAGTAATTTGTATATAATAAAAATAATCAACTTATATTATATGTATTAACTGATTATATCTTGTTATGTAAACTGTGGTGTATGAGTTAACTTTTTTTTTAAAGACAATAATAATAATAGTTATTATTATTATTACCAAATGATAAAAATAATAATAATGATTACGAAATAATAATAATAATAATTACGCAATAATAATAATAAGAATAATAATAATAATTACGAAATAATAAAAAAATAATAACAGTAAAGAATAAAGAATAATACTTTGTTTTTGTGCATTTCCAATTACAGGATCCTTCGATCATGTCGTGACCAACGCGATCTCTTTCTCGTTTGTCCATGAGATAGGTTTAGCTCGATTGAAATATTCCCCGCTCTTCTTCTTTTGTGATGATCCCACTTGTGTTTCCGGTTGCAGTTCCGGAATTTGTGATGATTCTTGACGTTGTTGTTGGGTTTCGCCGTTTCGGGCACATAATCGTAGTAGTCGTCTTCTTGGGTGAGAGGAATTTGTTGTTATTGAATCGGGTAGCTAAGATGTGAAAGGGGAATTTGTTGGAGTTGATTGAGCATCCGCGTATACGTGAATCGTGGTTGAGCAAAAAACGAGTTTGGTTGATAGGGTGGTGGCGGCATGTTTATAGAAAACGGATTGTCGGGCCTTTGAAGTGTGAAACTCATAACCTTTGATCGGTTACGTCCGGATGAAGGGAGAGTTGTAAAATCTTGTAGATCCATGAGTAGAGAATACAAAATAGAATTTAGAAGATTTGTGAATATGGTGAAGAATGTAAGTAAAAAATGGTGAATAAGAATAGTATATATAGGTGAATATTTGGTTTAATAAAGAAAAAGGAAAAAATATTTTGACCGTTTGAACGGTCCTTTTTTTAAAATGTATCCGTTAGAGAGGGGGGGGGGGGTGGGGGTGAGAATGTGAGATGGTGCTTCTCGATCAAGTGATGATAGCCGCCGCTTGTACTCGATTTCCATACCTGAGCAATCCGTTTTGGTGTTTTTGGCCTTACCCGATACTACTCGATGGGATCAAGTAGCCTATAACGCTCGGTCTTATGACTACAACAGACAAAGGCCACCGTTGCTAGGGTTTTATTCTATTATTAACTTCTTTGCTATTATATGACTTGATGTCTTATAACCTATTTAAAAAAAAAGATAATGACATCATCATCTTTTTCAAAAAAATATGTTTTTTAAAAATGATGACATCATCTTATTTATAAAGAATTTTATAAATAGGTTATAAGATTGGAGGGGCTGGATAAAAATTGTAAGGGAGTTTTATAAAACATGTGAGAGGCTTTTAAGAAAATGTGATGGAGTTTTATAAAATTTCATATTAATGTAATTAATTATAGATTATTTATAAATTATGTTTAGTAACTTGTGATATATTTTGTTTAGAGAAAAAATAATTATATATTTGCGACCGTCTC
>JAUEJL010127316.1:0-11482 GCA_032274825.1 Drosophyllum lusitanicum | reverse complement strand
CTAATGATTGGGCCCTGTTCCAAGGAACATGTTGAACCTCCATATGGCCGGGCCTGACCCCCGGTGGTGATTCATATGCTCAGCTACGCGTTGTAGATACGACCCATTAGAGCATGGGGTGTGGGCTAAGCATAGGTTCGGTATGCATATGTGACCTTTGAAGCATCCAAGCAAACACCACCCCCCCCCCAGCCCAACTTTTAGGTACCGAAATTTTGATGCTTTTCGGCATTGGAATACCGGAAGAGAGAGAGGAGAGAGAGAGAGACAGAAAAAGAGAGAGGAGAGAGAAAAAATAGGGAAGGTGTATAGGTTGAAGTATATGAAGTGTGTGAAGCGTGCAAAGTGTGAATAGTACCTGAGTTTAAGCATGTTTCAAGTATTAAGTTTGTTATGTTAATGTGGCGCTAATGTGGCTTGAATCATGAGATACTTCTAAGTATGAACACTCATGCTCTTAGTATCTCTTGTGTAACCAACTATGATTATTATTTACACCAATTCATATGTAACTTACTTCATGCCAAATTTTCCACATTGTATGTAACATATTTCTAACATTTATGATCGCGTGTAGGTAATTATCTTTAGTAGGTAAAAAAAATAGTGATCGGCATCACCGCATCATCAAAAGTCAAAACTGGCGTATCTTATCATTTTTACTATGGTAATGAGTAGAAGTTACATACAAAGGCCGGAAAAAAACATTTTTTCTAGCAAACAATTACAGTTGAGTAATGTTTCACGTCGGATAAAAAGTGACTTCGTAATGTGCTTAATAAGGGTCTTGGGCTACTCCTCTCATAATCAATTGGTTTTAAGTTGGAACCCACAAACTTACATGGTATCAGAGCAAGGTTCATCCGTGGTTGGTCAAAGGCCATACGGAATCCACGTAACCCATAAATATCCAAGTTTGGGCGGAAAAAAAGACACACGTGAGGGGGCGTGTTGAGTAATGTCCCACATCGGACGAAAAGTGGCTTCGTAATGTGCTTAATAAGGGTCCTGACTACTCATTGGTTTTGAGATGAAACCCTACAAACTTACAATAACAATATAGTGAGATTTACACTTTATTTTAGTTAACCAACTTTCAACAAATATTCATACCAAGATTATATGTATCAGTCATTCAAGTCTATAACAATGTCCAAGTGGTTGATGCTTGTATAAAGCACGTACCCTACAATTTCCAAATTCAGTTCCTTCATTTATGTATTACCTAAACAATTATCAGAATTAATCAATCATGCTATGCAAAATAAAGTGCATGAGAGAGCAATAGAAAGATTAGAATCATGCAGCTGATACAAACACTTGAATTTGAATCCCAGTTTAAGTTTTAGGTTGGTGGAGGGCCATAGTAAGAGCTTTGAGCATCTGAAAAGAGAAAGAAACCAGCACAAACAGCAAAAATACCCAACATAAAGCTTAGCAGCACAATCCTTCCTTTTCTTGAAAACAATTCAGCCTCTTCATGCAAACTACACAACTCCTCAATCACCATATTATCCAATGCAACCAGAAGCTTCTTGTACCTGGGATCTAAGTCAGCTGAATGGAAAACCTGGCGCATGGATTCCCTTAGATCCTTTACCAATGATTCTAGCTTAAATGAATTCATTTCTTCTGTTTTAGCTCCATAATGAGTTACAGAATCAACAAAAACAGCAGTAGGTTCAGCAGTTATCTGGGATGATGTTGGTGTCATTTCCACCAAACCAGCGGTAACAGATGATGGCAAAATAAAGCGATTTAAAGACTCAATGTAGCTCTGAAACATTGAAAAGTACATCTTGATTACTACAATATGAAATCTTATACAAAAACAAAAGAACAGTAATAAGAACTAGCCAATGTTAAGAGGAGCTCGTTATCCATTACATTTGCGTGATGAACTTCTTCACGTGGCTATGAGCCAGGGTTAGCCCGTGCCATGGTCAAATTTTGAGCGTGGTGCTAAGTTTTTTTTTTCTTTTTCGAGTTGGTCAAAATAAATGTTGATATAAGTGCTATTAATTAACTTTCAGTGCCAAATCCGCCATTGCTATTAATGACCAACATTACGTTTTTGGTTCTCTGTCAAAGTGTACATTCACATCAATTTTTAAGCAGGAAAAATAAGCAATAAGTTTTCAAAGAAATGTGTAGGATTAGAGTTTGGCTAGCTGTAAAAACATGAAGCTGCAACCAGACAGTTTGGAAGAATGAAATGCTAATTACTAGTTTTAAGAAGCAAACAATAATTTATACTCTTAAATTTCTCTTTCTAAAGTAAATGCATGTATTGTTCCACATTTATTGCTCCAATCATATTCAACATGAAGTAATCGACATCACTATCACTGCAGTTTTCAATGATTCAAACATTCCACGCTTTTATTGATTGGATTGACAATGACAATTGACAATTATACCTGGATAGATTCACCAGATTGATCTTCATCAGATACAAAAGCCTCTGAGACACAAGAGATTCCAACCGAATCTTCTGGATGTTGAAGTGCCACGTCGTTGTCAGAAACCTGAGAGTGATCGGAAACAAAGCTCGTTTTGCTGATCTGAGCATTAAAAAATATCAGATAACGAGAAGAATGAGCTGAAGTAGACAATCAAACAGTTTAAAATCAAAACAGAGATCTAATGATTCAAAATACGATTAAGGCGGACTGATCAACATCAACAGATTCTGAGATTGATAAGATCTTCTGGAATGACTCGTCCGATAGATTTGATTCAACCTCGTCCTCCGTAATCGGAGTGAAATCAGAACTTAAGTTCTTTTTTATGCTCTGTTACATCAAATCAATAAACTCTTCTATTCAGAACAAACGCGCAAACATATTATACAGACACGACGATCAACTATTAAGAACATTGAAAAAATTACTAATCGAGATTGTCTGACCTTTTGCTGCGGATGATTTAGCTTCTTCGCCAGCGAATTGATCGTTTTACCCTTGCGATTGAAAGAAGCTGGTACGAGTTCCTTCTTGGGCGTTTGAATATCATGATGATTCTCTCTCATGTTTTCTCTCCCTCTCTCTCTCTCTCTAGACACGCAAAAATGGAGGTGTTTCTGGCGCCAGATTCGAAATCTTTCATACGTGGAATGCGAGTGACAGGTTGGCCCATTAATTACTTTCCAATTGGACTCGATGTAGGATGGTCAAGAGTGGGTTCTTTAGACCCTCAAATGGGCCCATTAATTACTTTCCAATTGGCCTCTATGTAGGAGAGTGGGTTCATTAAATATTTAAACCCCCAAATGCGAATTTACTAACTTCACTAAAATAGGGGTGAGCATACGGTTTGAAAGACTAAAAAACTGATAAATTGAACAAACCGAATTTTTAGTTTGGAATAGTGTATAACACAACCAATAAAACGAAAAACTATGAACCGAATCAAACCAGGCCAAGACTGGTCGGTCTGGTCTTCGGTCATTTGGTCCGGTCCAGTTTTGGTTTGGAATAATGTATGACACAACCAATAGAACGAAAAAACAACCTGAACCAAACCAGACCAAGATCGGCCGGTCCGGTCTTTGGTCTTTTTTTATAGATTTCAGGTTTTGAACTGATCTCACCCCTACACTAAACTTAATGAAAAAGTTTCTATTTCTCATTTTGTACTAAATCATTGCAACTTGCTCTTTTAATATATCCCATATAAGTCGCTTTAATTCATAAAAAAATAAAATTAAATAGTTTTTACTAAGTTAATGATTAAATTGATATTAGGCACCTTTCTAATAGCGTAGATGCCAATGTGTAGACATTGCTCCCCGGTTTTAGTATAATACTAAAATAAGTAAACAAACACAAAACAAGCTTATGCAATGAAAATATCTTGAACATTAAATGTTCATCTTTGTATATTACACATTCCAAATATTCGAAAATCACGGTGTTTTAAGAATTGAACCCTTCAACCCATTCGAATACATGAAGATAATATACACACAAGTCATGTGTCATATCCATTCATGAACATATCAAAACCAAGCCCAAGCCTCTTGAAGCGGCTACACTTCGCATTCATATAGGTAGTTCTTTAAGAAGATGGTTTAAAAATGGTTTAACCCCTATACTCTTTTAATGATTTAACCCTATACTTTATGTTTAAAAATGGTTATCCCCTACACTCTTTTAATGAATGTATCAATCCTTAAACTCTTTCAGCATATTGACTTAAGACTTAATTTTATCTAATTATATTTATCCCTAACCTAAATATAAATTACCTTTATTTACCGTTTCAATTGTTATACTCTGGTTTTTATAATCAAAGTATACTCTCCATTGTATAAGTCAAAAACTCCCATATAAAAAAAATCTCCAGTAACCTCTCGATAAACCCTAGACCATTATGCAAGAACTTCGATGCAAGGAACTTGGATGATATGATTAATTGGTTCGGTTACACACTTCCAACTCTTTTGATGATATGTTCGGTTGATAAAGATCCCCTATGGGTATAATTAAATATCAGAAAACATTATGATGCTCATTGTTTGTTGGCTTTACTTTGCTAGCTACATCTTGTTCTAATGCATGTGTAGACAGAAGATTCATGTCTTCTAAATTAACAAACTTTGGGTTGGTATTGCTATCTTCTAGCCAATAGTTTAAATCAAGATTATCAAGATCGAGATCTTAATTAAGATTGTTTTCGTCTTTGCAAGAGCGGATCGTAAGATCGAGATCGGGATTTTAAGATCCTACCACAAGTCACTAAAGTTTTTTTAGGTTTTTTATATGCTATAATTTTTATCAAAAAACCAATTATATAATATTTTTACGAGAGAATGAAACATTAAATTTTAAAATAACAAACATCGGATTGTCCAAATTTTAAATTTTAAGAGCATAGATAACAACTCATCACAATTCATTGTTTTGCTCGTCTTAACTGTGCTTTACCTTCTTTGTTTTAAGGCAGGGGTTCTCCCCTTCTTTTATGCTGGTCTCTACAAGGGGGGTCTCTCCCTAGGGGGGCGCGCTATCTCTTCCTTTTTGATAAGCAAAGGCCGAGTCAGAAAGGCTTTAATGACTCAAGGTTCATATTAGGGAAAGGAGAGTGAGGGGAAGAGGGGGCTGCGTTTACATATCATAATAAATTTTAAAATGTGACTCTTAAACATAATCAATAAATCTAGATCATATTGTGCACAACATTAATTCTTTATTTTATAAAAAAATCTTATTCTCGTAAACCTCTATCTCTTATAATAAAACAAAAATGAAAAATGTGACGTGTATAAAGTAGAAAACTGCAAACAATTGTTCTTAACACAAGGTTGATCAATTAGAAATTTAAAAATAATAAGATAAAATAATAGTAATAACCAAAACATGTAAAAAATAAAAATGTAAAATAATAGTAATAATTAAAAAATGTAAAAAAAACAAAAAAAATGGGATCGTGGGATCGTAAGATCGATATACGATCCTACCTATTTACGATCCTAAATAAAATCCGACGCGTTTTTGGTTGGTGGGATCATACGATCCTACGATCAGGATCGCGATTTTGATAACTATGGTTTAAATAGTAATGCAAGTCTATGACGTTTTATATCGATTTTAAGAGTTTAGTAACATACTATATCAAGTCAAGTGGCTAAAACAATTAATTGCAACAAGTTTGGAGATTAAAATAATTATTAAAAGAGTTTAAGAATTAAACCTCTTTTTAACACAAAGTTTAGGGGTTAAATCATATTTCAAACTATAATTTATATTTACGTTTTATTCTAATTAATTTAAAATTACTTTTATTTCTTTCTTATATGTTTTAATATATGATCTTTCATGCAAATATGAATATATATTTGTAACCAACTCATTTTATTTATATTTCAATATAATTTTTATCGTAATACAAATTTGTTCAAAAAATGTATTTTTTTAGTGGTATTAATTTTTGTGTTTTAAATGAAGAAGTTAAGATAATTATATGAGAGCTATCTTTTTTTCTTTGTTAACACATTTTTCGATTGTAAGGATTAATAAAATTAAATGGTTCTATTGGACACAAAAGGAAAACATGAACCGGTTTGAGTTCGAATCAAATGACGTATTAAAATTATGAATATTCAACTTATTCCAAGTTTTTTTTAAATGTTTGTATTTTAATGTTAGTTTCTATATTTTGTTCTATCTAACCCCTTTTGGCCTCGTCATAACTCGCATGTAGAAAGCAGCTTGTAGATATACATCTAATAGAAAGTATTGCTCAATGAATAGTTTACTTTTATTTTTTTCTAAATGTAAAATTTAAATATAATAAATGACATTGTAATGCAAATGTCGGGGACTTTCAACCTCGTGGTAAACTTACCAGTTACTAGTGGAAAAAGAGTTCTTCACACTTTCACACGCGTCATTTTATATCATGTTAGTTTTTTTTCTCCATCATGTCATCTACCAGAGAGCCATCAAACCGAATACGTGTTCCATCATACCATCACATAAATACACACCAAAATCAGAAGAAAATAAGAGAAAACTCAATTGCACCACAGTATGACTAACTCAGAGTATACATTGAGAACCCATCACACAGGGAAAATATTCTCACTCATTGCCCAGTTAGTAGGAGGGGCTTAAGTTTGATTTGAAGTTTCCACCCCTTCTTTTAGAATATTCTTTCAATTCTATAGGTTGATTATCTTTTTTCTCCTTTTTTGTTGGTTTTAATAAAAAGAAATTCTTTTTTATCTCTAATTGAGATTTTACTTTTTTTTTTAACTTTTTTAGTTACAATAATATTGTTTTTACTATTACTTTCTTTCTATATAATTTTTATTTCAACTTTATGTTCGGTTATTTGGTTAAAGAAAAAGATCATATACATTTTTTAAACTTTTAATTATAGTTAGAGTATATCATTTCTTATATTGTGTTTGTTATAGTTAGAGTATATATATTTATATGTTATGATTTTCTTTTTTTTCTTTTGAGCTTTTTTCTTCTTTATATTGTTTGTATATTGCAAGGAATTTTTAGTTTTTTCTATCTTATAATTTAGTGATTGCTTTAGTTCAAGTAAAATGATTAGTTGTTAGTCATTTATAATAAAGAAAACTGGAGTGAATAAAATAAATTAATAGTAATTTATCCCGTCGTGAAATGATGTGATTTTATGATTGTAGCCTAGTGATGCAACCGATTTGAATTTTATCCGCTACTATTTTCAGTTTAAAACTTGACTTAAGAAACCCACCTGAAAACCTTGAAAAATGAAATAGGTATTAGATAATAGAGTAAATTGCACGAAAACACAGTAAACTTTGTATTAGTTACCATTATATATGACACATTTTACTTTTTAAAAACAATACAATCAACTTTCATAATTCTCATTTGTATACAAGTTGTATACTATGAAAATTATGGTAAAGTTTATTTTATATAATGGTAACTAAATATCAGACACAAAAAAGTTATTTTCACACAATGGAAGAATTATGATAGTTGGTTGTATTGGTTTTATAAATTTAAAGTTGATTAGATACAATGGTAACTAACACAAAGTTTATTGTATTTTCACGCAATATATCCAACAAATATGTATTTTGGGTTATATATATTAATTTTAGCTAAAAAAAACCTAAATTGCAAAAATGTTCTTAATTTTTCCGAAATAATATAATTTTAACTTCTAATAAATTGATACATATAAAAAATGCTTTTATATTTAAAAAAAATTAAATATGTGTCATTGAACATTTTATTTGTCAAAATTTAGATAAAGACATAAGATAAATAATTAGATGATATACGCAATACGGCAATAGTTTTAACTTATAGACGATTTATTTTTTTAAAGCTGGACATTTGAATCATCTAAACGTTATATTATCCTGAAATATAATAATAATTTCGTATTAAAAATACAATTAAATTGTCAAGAACAAAAAAATATGTTTTCTTTACAAATTGGGCCCACAGCCCACACTCCACACTCCACAGTCTCCGTGTAAAGCTTCTTTGTTGGCATTATTTAGGTGGACCATATTTTCCAACGGCTAGCAGTTTTCAAATGTTTAAATTTTAAATTCCCACAATGGTTAAAGCCATGAATTTATTTTAGATTAAATTTTCTTACCATTTTAAGGAATACGACTATTTGTTGACCTTATTTGGTTGTAATTTAAAGAGTTAATTATATAAATGATTTATTTGATTGTCATAAAATTTCACTACACTAAAATTCAGTTAACTTTAAGCATTAGTTAAAGGGTATTTTTGTCTTTTTATTTCTTATTGAGTTATTTCTGTTATCAAATAAGGTCTACCTATTATCAATGTTTTCAAACAAATCCATATAGACATTTTCTTTTAACCTTATCACCAAACACAAGATTTTCAATTTTTTCTTTATCACCAATTATGAATTATGTCTCTCTCACCTCTCCATATCTCATTCTCTCTCTAAAATCTGTAACCAAGATCTACCGTGTCTCTCTAAGCATTTCTCAAGTTCTCTCCCACAACTCTGTCTCTCAAAGCAACCGCTATTGGTAGCGGATTTCACCACTACCGCCGCCACCGTTGGCAGAGGATGTCACCATCATCTACGGCGCCATCGCCGCCCTTATGTAATAACCATCACCGCCTTCCGTCGCAAACCATATCTAAAATTATGTTCATTTCCCTACACGACCATTTACATGTCGTAACCACTAGATCTGTGATTAAAAAAAGAGGGTTTCATCTTCTCGAAGCCATCGAGATTTACAAGAAAGCGATGAAGTCGCTTGTGATTAATGGGTTAGGATATACATATATGGAATTCTTGTGTTCTTTCTGTTTGATTCTTGTGTTCATTTTCAACTTTCAGATATGCCAAACCGTTTTTGCTTCTTCTTTGTTGTTCTCATTTTGGGTTACTCATCTCGAGACTGAATCAATTCTTTTTATGTTTTTGTTTTAACTAGGTTGACTGGTTAGGATTTGTTTTTGTATGCAGTTTTAGTTCCTTCACTCTTAAAGAAATATGTATTGAAACATATGTGTTCTCGAATTAATCAATTCATTTGTATATTTTTTTCTTTGGATTAGCAATCGATGTGTATGTTTTCTTTGAATTAAGCAAGAAGCGTGTAAGACATTTCAAAAACACCTCCAGATTAGGGTTCCATAACACCTATTTAAGAATGATTTTGAAATGTAAATGGAAAAGAAGGATTTGGAATATAAAATTGATTATTAATTAAGTTTGCTTACACATAAATTAAAATCCTAATTTTTTAAAAACAATAACTAAAATCTTATTAGTTGAAAAGGAAAAAAAAATTAATGAGCTTGTGTCGCTTGTTACTAGAACGACAAGCACCATCACCACGAGCGCACAACAAGACACTAGCAATGGACAATAACGAAGAAGCTTGCTCATGAGGGGGTAAATTCGTTTGTGATTAGTTATAAAACAAACTCATTGCGGGTGCTCTAAGTAC
Source organism: Drosophyllum lusitanicum (assembly GCA_032274825.1). Lineage (NCBI taxonomy): Eukaryota > Viridiplantae > Streptophyta > Magnoliopsida > Caryophyllales > Drosophyllaceae > Drosophyllum > Drosophyllum lusitanicum. The sequence goes on along the minus strand of JAUEJL010127316.1, from coordinate 2,013 downwards.
TAGCCTTTAGTTATGTCGTGTTTTTCTTTTGAACAACAGAAAGGTTAAAGTTGTTAAACACAAAGAACGTTTTTCCAATGTTCTATTATGGTACATGAAGTTTTTTTTGTCAAATATACAAATCAAGTTTACAAACGTTTCATTATGCTCGTTAATGTTCAAAAAATGTGGCATTATACCCATTAATGTTTACAATAACGTTTCATTATGCCCCTTTTTTGTTTCAAATTGTTATACATACGAAACTCTTTTGTAAACATTAATAGGTATATGTAAAGCTGTGAACCCAAAAAATGTCATGTACCATAATGAAATATTGGAAAAACTTTCTTTGTGTACAACTTTAACCCAATAGCAATTTTATTTTTTGAATATGCATGTCCAAAGAAAAATTTTTGTTTATAATAAGTGATAAATGTTTAAAAGATCTTATACAATCTTATTTTTCGAAGTGAATTAATACCACATATCCTCTCTTAACATTTTAACATGGGTCACATCTTCTTGCATAGACATAAATTAAGACATTAGTTACCATTGTATATAACCAACTTTTTATAAAAAAAAATAATACAATCGACTTTCATAATTTTTTCATTGTATGCAAACAACTTTTTTCTGTCTTGTTTTTAATTATCATTGTGTGTACAATGAAATTTATCATAATTTTCATTGTATACAGCAACTTGTATAATATTCATTATATATAACAATAACTTAGACAAAGTTCATTGTATTTTCGTATAATTTATCTTAAAAGTAATATTTCAATTGATTTGAATCTGAACCAAATAACAATGTTCAGATTTTTTTTGCTTTATTTTAAATATATGTACTTGAATATAACTTTATATTTTGTTTGTCTTAAAATCCCGTCACAACACGTAGATTTAAATTGGGCAAAATACGCGAAAATACAAAAAACTTTGTCAATATTGTCATTGTATGCAATTAACTTTATTTTGTACCTAAAAATACATACAACTTACAAATTTTTTTCATTGTATACAATTGGTAACCTGATTACCAGGTTACCGGTTATCAATTGTATACAATTAACAAAATTTGAAAGTTTTTGTATTTTTAGGTAATAAAGTTCTTTTACTTTTTTCATTGTTACCGGTAAGTTGCCTATTGTCATAAGTAACTTGCATACAGTGAACCAAATTTGTAAGTTGTTTGTATTTTTAGGTACAACATAAAGTTGGTTGCATACAATGACAATATTGACATAGTTTGTTGTATTTTCGTGCAATTTGCCCATTAATATATAAGTTACAATAATTTTCCCAATAAAATTAAGTGGTATTAATTGGTTTATTTAATTGTCAAATTCAAGCCCAATTAAATTTAATTATAAGCCCAAAATCATATAAAAATGTCACATAAGCAAACTCTTCTTACTAATTAACTTCAAATAAATCAATAACATCTAACATGTGCCACATAGGATAAAAGAGTTTTAAGTTATAGAAGATATATAAATCTTGAATTCTAATTTTGACTTTTCTTTATCAAAATTATTAGAGAAATTTCATATATGCCCTTTTTAGATTTTAAAATATAATATTTGCTCATATTAATTTATAAATATCATATTTACCCTTTCTAAAATATCAAAATACCATATTTAACCAAATTCTTAATTTAATCACTTTAAAATATTTTATAATCATTTTAAAATTTTTAACAATAAAGACTTAACCTTATTTATCTATTGTAACAATAATGATTAATAGTTTGTACAAGAAATATCATCATGTCTCTTCATATGATGATACCACTTTTATGTTGTCACGTCTAGGGTTGTAAACGAATCGAACGTTCGGCGAACTGTTCGTGAACCGTTCGGCGGGAAGTTCGTTTATTTAATAAACAAATGAACATGAACAAAAATCTTTGTTCGTTTAGTTAAATGAACGAACACGAATAAATGCTTCATTCGTTTATTTATGTTCGTGAACGCTCGTTTATGTTCGTTTATGTGTGTGTGTGTATACATAGATATATATA